>CM038214.1:156703606-156791673 GCA_021442155.1 Cymbidium sinense
GTCCTAAATAAACTCCCTAAGAGACTAGAGATGATGAGTATAAGCATATGACTTAATCTATAGATGAAAAATCTTTTCAAATTTTATTTCATTTTAGACACATCATTTTGATAGGCTTTAGGATTTCTTATGCCTAAATGCTTGATGAAATAGGTTATGGGTCAAATCAACTAGAAGAAGGTGTTCTCCGCCATAAGGGATGCCCTCACAGGTCAAGCATTCCTTTATTGTGCAAGAATAGAGATCCTTCATGTTCGAGAGAGAAGGAATATGCATGCATGATGTGAAACATACAACCAAACAACTAAGTGGTTGCAAAAGCTTTTAATTATTTTATTTATGTCTTAGGTTTATGATGAGGTTATGAGTTGTTTAAAATTTAGTTATGAATTAGTTGGGTAGAAAAGTTATTTTATCCTAAGAGCCTAATCATATCCAAGCCACACATTAAAGCATCAATCATTTAAGAAACCATGAAAATCATCATCCTAATGCACAATGTAAACATAACATCAAACAATTATATAAATTATCATAAAAGAATAAAAGGTTTGGTATCATCATAACAAGAGAGAAAGATGTAGCACTTATACAACCTAGAATATGAAAGAATAATTATAATTGTATTAAATGTTATGTGGGTTTTTCTTCATATCTCCATTTGATTTGGTTCCTTCTTTGATTTGGATGGTGCTTGCTTCAAAGGCATCACAAACCCAAGACAAAGCCTTCGCCAACTCATTCTAATCCCTCATAGCACTAACCCTAATTCCTAAAAATTACATTTATGTGGGAAAAGTAAATCTAACTACACAAAAATAGAGGTTAGCTAAATATAAATATAATCCCAAGTTGTATTTATAATTTGGACTTAGCACCCTACACATGGGTAACTAAGCCCACCTATCCTAACTTGGATTATGGTTAAGGATTTAAGCAACCTACAAAGAGAGCATTCACATTTATTAAGCATGATTAGGTTAATATTATCCTATCATCTAATCTATACACCCTAACATCCAATCTAAAATAATACATTATAAAACAAAACATACAACACACATCATGCACCATCCTAACTTAGAGCTAGAAGTGGTGACTTAATTCTAATGTGTGTATTAAGGCTTGTGTGGTAAGTCTTGTTAGGCATTAGTGTTGTATTTTCTAGTGTAGAAGGATTCAATTTAACATGAAAGGTTAATTTCACTTGAAGTAGTTTAATTGATTTGAGAATTTTAATTTGTGTTTTCTTTTGTTTCATTTGATTACACTTAGCAACTAAGTGTTATAAAGAGAGGAAAAGAGGATTACCCTCTTTCATCCCTACCTTAAGTCACTTTCTAAAGTATATTAATTTGATTTAGTTCTCTTTAGTGAATGGCTTATTAAATGATTTAATTAATCCTAAGTTTAGGTTCACTTTAAATAATCCTATTCAAAATGAAAGGCATCTTAAGATTAATTTAATTGAATTACTATAACATGACATATATTAAATCATTCCATTCCATCACATGTAACATGCATATGATTTAATCCTAAGTGTATCTATACATGCAACATATTTTAGCACACTTAAATGATGAATGTATGTATATGTTTAGAATTTATATTTTATTTGATTGAATCATTTAAACATATTAATTTAAAACTTTATCCAAAATCTTATGCAAAAATGACATAAGAATGAAATTAAATAGGCATGTGCCATTATTAAACCATGGAAGTGATGTAATCAAATGACCTCCTTAGAGCTAGCTAAAGCCTCATATTCTTAGGATGTCCAGACTATATACCCATTTGCATTCAAACATATGTAAATTCGTATACATGAACATAAGAAGCAAGCTCTAAATCATATGGCTAATTAATTCAACTACTTAGTCAATTATGAATGCATGCAATTTTAATGTAAAATGGAATTTTATTCACTAATCACATATACATATACATGTACAAAGATATAAGCAAGTATGTGTTGTTAAACCAGGAAGTGAGGTAATCAAATGACCTCCTTGGGGCTAACTAAAGCCTTATATTCCTGGCATGTCTAGACTATATACTTGGTTTTTTTGGACACACATGGATGTATACATAAATGAGGGAAAAAAACTATGCAAAGATTGTATAATTATTTGATTGAATCATTTATATGTATGAATTAAAGCTCTATCAAAAAAATGTTGAAATATATAAGAATGAAATCAAATGGGTACGCGGACATTGATAAACCAAAGTGAGGTAATCAAGTGACCTTTGGGGCTAACTAAAGCCTCGTGTTCTGAGATGTCACTATATACCCATTACCATTCAATCTTATATAAATCAACACATGAATAGAGGAAAGAGAACTCAACATTCATACACTTAAGCTATAAGCACATGCATTTCTTATGTATTTATAACTAGCATCATAACATATTATTATTCATTTATAAGCTTTTGAAAATACATTTGGATTTAATAGTGATAATACATATATTAAATTAAATCAACACATGCAAGCTTACATAAAGGAAATCCATTTTATTTTACTTGATTTTGAAAAGATGGATGCATGAATTCAAATGACATACCAAATTTAACATGATTGGAAAGAGGACAGTCAAATATGAGCATGTGATTCATTTAACCAAACTAGTTCTTAAGGATAATCAAATCAAATAAGATTATTTAAAGCAAACCAAAACTTTTTTTAATTATGTTTTGGATTTGATTTGATTTAAAGAGGAGAAGAGAAATCATCACTTGCTATTTTAAACCCATTCCCATATTAGTGATTTGATTTAATTTAAGGAAATGTAATTAAGTTGATTTTATGGGTCAATTAAGTTGAACCCTTAATTAGATGAATTAATTACCCTTACCTATGTCACCTTAAAGTAATTAACTAAGTAATTATGAGCCAACATGATATGCATGGAAAATAAACTTGCAATGATCCTAGAAATAAAAGGGGCCTAATGCAATTGGCTCATGATTAATATTTAATTAGATTAAGGGACTTAATTAATTACTCTTATGTTTTCCACACATGTGGACTAACCATAATTCATTAAACTTTTAGGTTATTAAACACCAAAGATTTTACCCCATGATTTAATGAATTAAGGTCTAATGTGATTATGATTTCAATTTGATTAAGTGATTTAATTAATTAGTTAAATCTTAATTAATTTCATTTTAAAAAAGGGTGAAATGAACTTGGGGAAAGGGTCCCAACCCTATTCCTTAGTTCACTTACTATTAAATAATGATTAAAAAAAATTAATTAACCAATTTATTACTATTCATGGATTAATTAATCATTAATTAACTTAAAAGAGAGTTAAGGTTTAATTAGTCAATTTTCTAATTAAGTGAGCAATAAATCCCAAGAAAATCATGGGAGGTAGGTCATCCCATTAAATTAACCCACAAAATTTGGGATTAATTGCTCAAGTAATTAAGCTAATAAATTTTGCATAATTAAACCTTACTATTCAAAATTAGTTAAGATCATTTTAATTAATCCTTAAAATACCTTTAAAATAAGTATTTATTTGCATTTTTTATTTCTTATGATTTTTTGATTTTAGAAGTTTCAACCATTAAAAATGATTAATTAAGCTAATTAAAGCCTAAATCTTGGCACCATGTGGCATGCGACATTTACGCTTGTGGCACCATGAGATTGGCTATTTAAAACTTATCTTTAGTGCCTACGGCGGTGATGCGCTTTCTATCCACCATCCATCTAAGATCGATGCTATGATTAATCATAGCTTAATAGGATTAAATCAGATTGATCTAGTGGATCTACTCATGACCGTCCATTCCAATCATGCGGAATGGATGGTGTGATCTAACGTCATGCAAGTGAGGGAGAATGGAGTCCATCCATCATTGCTCACTTGATCTGAGCTTATCAAGCTCGACCAAAAGGATCCACACCTTCACAACATCGATCGAGGTGATCCAACATAAGATCACATGAGATGCAAGTTCAAAAAAGCTCCAACCCATTTTTGCCTAAGATTAATTTTGGAAGCATACCACGGAGCTCAAGACCTGGCTTGAATGATAGGAAGCTTCATCTAGTGAGATGAAGCTATTGAGTAAAAATTGGATCAATTCCTTCACATTCGCTCAAGGCCATGAACTGATGATTTGGAGCTTTTTGATCAAGTCCCACCACCGCTTTGGAAGCTTGGGAGATTTGTTCTTCGATGAGGCCTAAGGTGCAAAGTTAATTTGAGTTTGATGGAGAAATGGAAAGTTAGGTCAAATGGAGTGTCCTATTTGAGATGGATGGGAATGGCATTTGATCGAGGAACAAACTTAGAGCTAGGAATGGCTCTATAGTCTGGGCTGAAGGAATGATTTTTGTGTTTGAGTGGAAATGAGGGGTGTATACCCCTTCATCTTGATCTTATGGGGATTGGTTTTTTGTAGGTCGCCATCTCGAGTCGGAAGGTGAGTTGAGTTTGGCTTGGTTGAAGGGAGGTGGCCCATGAATCATGGGTGTCCTGGGTTTCAAATGCCCAATGGAGAGGGTGAGGATTTCATGGGTCATGGCGACCCAACCACCCCTGGGGTTGTAGTGTCCTAGGTGGACATTGGGAGAGTACCAAGTGGCCAAGAATAGAAATGACCACTTACATGGGTGATGTGTCTCATGTGATGCCTTTCACCCAATGGTAGAATGATCATTTGGTATTTGATTTGATTTGGGTAGATTAGAAATGAGCCAAAAGTGGGTTAGCCCAAATTTCAAGTCAATTGGAGTTGATTTGGTTAGGTTTGGCTCAATTTGACTCATTTAGATTAAATTGGGTTAGGTTGGGTCAAGTTGACCAATTTGTCAAATTGGGTCAAACCAAGAATTTGGTCAAGTCCATATGATCATTTGGGATGTTTTGGTTCAATTGGTTAGGTTTAGTTTGGCTTAGATTTGATTTTGGCTCATTTGAATTCATTTGGGTCAAATGGGTTGAACCAATTTGACCAAATTGGCCAAATTGGTTGGGTGTTTGTTTGGGTTTACTTGACCAATTGAAGATGATTGTAGGCTTTGGTTTCAATTAATTTGGATTTGGTTTTGATTTGGGCCAACTTGAACCTTTAGGTTAATTTGGGAAAATTAGGTCAATTGGGTCCAGGTCCAATCATGGCTTTGGTCAAGTTCAACAATCAATTAATTGAACTTGAACCATTGGTTGTAATCAATTTATATTTTGATTTGACCCAATTTGGTCTTTTAGGTGAATTTGGGTCAACTTGGGTCAAGAGAGCCAATTGGGTTTGGTTTGACTCAATTGAAGGTCAAGTCATATTCAAATATTGATTTAGATTTGTATGAATCATTGGTTTCTGGGATTTGGCTTAGGTTTTGCAAGTTTGGGTTCATATGGGTTAAGGGGTTGACTTGGTAAAATGACCAAGTTGACTTTTGACCAATTATGATAATTGATCAACCTGGGTAATCAACAATCATGATGGGAGGTTTTGATGGGGTTCAATTAACCAATTTGGGAAGAAACTTGGCTCAATAGGTCAAATTGGCCACTTTTAGTGGACCAATTGGGTTTAGTTGGCTTGATTTTGAGTTTGATTTAGTTGAGTTTATATATGGATTTGGGATTGATATATAAATTCAATTGCAATTTTGGGTTCAAATGGGTTTTGGTTCATTTGAATATTTCAAGTCAATAGGTTAAGTTGGGTTTGAGGTTAATTTTGGTTTGACTTGATGATTGTAGATTTCTTTATATTTGTGAATATGATTGAAGGTATGATTGATTCAAGGGAAAATCAATTGAATTTGGTTTTGGAATTAAGGAATTTGCTAAGTCCATGGAGTTGGGTCATGTGGCTTAGTTTGGATTTTGATTTGGTTTGATTTGGTTTTGATGATTTAAATGTATATTTCATTTAAATTTGTGAAGATGATTGAAAATATGATTGATTTGTGAGAAAATCAATTGAGTTTGACTTGATTTGGATTAATATTTGGCTAAGTCCATGGGATAGGTCATATGGCTTAAGAAGGGCTTTGATTTAGTTTTAATCATTTCAATGTAGATTTGATTTATATTTAAAAAGATGACTAAAGATATAAATTTAATATGAGAAAATCAACTGATTATGGATTTATTTGGATTAAGATTGGCTAAGTCCATGAGATATGTCATATGGCTTAGGAAGGGTTTCAAGTTTGATTTGATCATGGGCTTCAATCATTTGGTTTTGGAATTTGGGTTTAGATTTGATTTGGATTTGATGTTTGAATTGAACTTGAGGTTTGGTTTGAGAAGGTGAACATGGATTGGATTTGGGTTGTAAGGTAGGTGGATTATCTAATCCCTAAGGCATAACCTAATCCTATGGTTAACCCTTCTAAGTCTTTAGCTTAGTTAAGTGTTTACCTAATTATTAGAAGTGTCTTATGACTAGAAGTCTTGTCTAGAAGACTCTAAGTAAGATGGGAAGTTGAATCACTCCAAAAGTGAGGTCAATAGCCCAGTTCCATAGTGCTCTTGGAGATAGATGATTGAAAGACCGAAGTTCCACATTATGAGACTGAATACATCTTTCAATGCTTTGTTTGGGAGACCATGGATACATGAGAACAACATAGTTCCATCCTCTACATCTGTATGAAGTTTATGAGAGGTGGATTACTATGTCAAAGGAGATCTCAAGCCATTTACAATTCATGAGTTCGATATATGAGGATGTGTTACTACCTCCCAAAATCAACAAGTCTATTCTCACAAACTTGACCAAAGTTCAAAAATAAAAGAAAAGAAAAAGAAAAAGAAAAAAAAGAAAGAGAAAAAGAAGAAGAAAAGAAAAGAGAAAATGAAAAAGAAAATAAAAGGGAGCAAAAATAGACTTAGAGGCGGAAGTGGAGCCTTACATTAAATTCCACTCACAGTTCGTTATTCCATTTGAACATATGGGTAGACCGACCTCCACCGTGTGAGGAAGAGGCCCAGAGGCCCTAGGGTGGAAAACCTCCTTATTGGCCACCCAATAAGATATGTCCCAGCTACAAGGAGTACATTATCCATATACTTAGAATCTAGATGATGAGTCTTATATGGTTAGCACACACAGCTCTTCAGTAGATTCCCTTGAGGTGACACTTGAGCCGAGAATGAAGAAGGTCTCCAAAGCAAAGCATAAGTGTATCCAAGTCTACATGTGTGAAATAGTAGGCTTGGGAACCTTAGCTCTAACCCCACTTTCCTCTCAAAAGTTGAGGGTTTGGTATTAAGGAAGCCCCTAATTCATCCAAGTGTGAAGACTCGGTTCTTTTGGGAGCATCATCCTCAAGATATGAAGTTGATGTAGAACTTGAGGATGATTCATATAAAGATTTAATAGAATTACCTTTGATTTGGTACTTGCCTTGTGTTAATAATTTAGCAAAGAAAGGGTTAATCCCACATACTTGGTCAATGCCTCAATCAAGACTGAACTAGATTTTGGAAAAGGTTCCATTCAAGATGATGATTACTACTTAGTCATCACCAATCATTTGAATCTAATATGTTCTTTTCAAATCACATTAACTCATAGGAGAGTTTTAGAAACTTAGATGATCCATGATTTTGAAGTCAAAGATGCGCCAAGTTTGAAGAAGAGATCTAGTCAACCATCAACTGGAAATCAACCTAGAACTAAGAAGATCCACACATGACATACATCAATTTTTGTTGAATGAAAAAATTAATACTTAGTTGACTATTGATAAGTTTAAGGAGCTTTGGATGGGTTATTAAGAGATGCCTAGATTCCCCATGTAGTGATCCATAAACTAGCAATAGAGCCTACTTAACTCTATCAAGCAAGCTTCTAGGCATGATTAGACATAGAACAACAAAGTCATTTATGAGTCAAGAAAGCCGATGCCTTCATTCGAGAAGAAAAATACCCTACGGTTAGCCGTGTCATCCCGTTAAGAAAAATAATGGCAATTCACATATGTCATTTTAGGGACTTAAATAAGGCATGTCCAAAAGATGAATTTTCACTACCAATCCCTCAAGTCGATGGTAGACATTGTTCATCTCATGCGCCTTCTCTTTCATGGATGGCTCATCCGATATAACCAAATAAAGATGGCCCCTAAAGATGAAAGAAACACTGCTTTAGAACCCGAATCTATTGCTATAATGTCATGCCTTTCACTTAAAATGCCGGTGCTACATACGCTATGACTCACAATGAACTTATTCATCATCATGTCGAGTGATATGTCGATGATCTTGTGGTCAAAAGTAGAGTAAAGGAAGACCATCTCTTTGACTTGAGAGTAGTTTTCAATAAGATAATTTAACCTCAAAATGAACCCCTAAAGTGTGCATTGAGTAGTTTTAAGAAATTCCTTGGGTTTGTTGTCACACTTGGGAATCAAAATTGATCCGAGAAGATCATGATATTAAAACTACCCCCCCTAAAAGTTTAACAAACTCATCATTCGGTTGGCATATCTAAGATGCTTTATATCCAACCTATCGAAAAGATGTCAGCCATTCTGAGACTTATTAAAGAGGATGCCAAGTTCAAGTGGGATGGCAAGTGTGAGCATGCCTTCAAAGACTTCAAGCATTACCTGATGAGGCCACTGATTCTAGTAGCCCCTATCTTGGGCAAGTTGCTCATACTTTATCGCTATAGATGACTCCCTTGTTTTGTTGGCCCAAGCCAACAAGGGAAGAAAAATGCACTCTACCATCCATCATCTAATCCCTAGTGAGGCTAATCATCCACTCATTGAGAAGCATTGCCAAGCTTTAATCTTTGCATCCCAAAAGCTACAACACTACATACTTTCTTATAAGGTAAACTTAATCTCTAGGATCAATCCACTATGGTATCTCATGACATGACCGAAGCTATCCACTATAGTATCACATTACCTTCGTACCCCTCTGTGTGGTGAAAGGGCAAGTGCTAGTGGATTTCTTAACACACCCACTTTGCACTCTCCGCTTAGTGATTGTCTCCTCGATGAAAAATCATGAACTTAGGGATACTAGCATTCATCACCAAGATGTAATTTGATGGTGCGCCTTTCTCAAAGAAGAGATAAACCATAATCTACTATTCCAATGGGGTAGGAATAGTTCTCTTAACTCGATAATGTGATGAGATTCTCATATCATCTCCAATCCTTGTACCAAAAAGAAGTCAAATATGAGGCTCGATTGTCAATAGAGTTATCCATTACTAAGCATCAAGAACATCAACATCTAATTATCAACCAAATCGGGTCCTATAAGGTTATAAAGCCCAAGCTCCATCACTACCATAAGTACACCATGTTGAAGTCAAATCCTAGAGGTTACCATTTATAAGATTCCTCAAGGAGAGAACATCATAGTGTATGCTTTAGCCAAGCTTGCTAAGGATTTGGCATGTACAGAGGATGAGTCCATATCAATAAAGGTCCAAAATAGACTAGTCTTATCCCTTATTGATATTAAACTCATCAAAAAGTACTCTGTTGAAGGGGAGGTTGCCATTGCCAAGAAGGATGAGGAGTTAGATTGAGGCAACCATTCATGGATTACCTAAATAAAGCAAACTACCTCAAGAGAAGTCCCAAGCCCATATGAAGAGAGCACTTTCATGCTCTATGGATGGTGCCTTATAGTGGTCTTTCGATCATATGTGGTTATGTTGTTTAGACAAGCATATAGAAGATCATGACCGAGGTACACCGTGATTATGTGGAGCCAACCAATCTAGTCTAAAGATGATAGCCAAAATCAAAAGACTATGATACTATTGGTGATCGATGATCAAAGATTGTATGTATACGGCTAGGTGAGGCCACCAATATGAAATACATGGTGTAGTCCTACACCAACCACACAACATTACATCTACATTAGCCTCATGGCCATTCAGTGTTGGGGTACAACATAGTGCGATTGATCCTCCTTCTTTCAAGGGTCATCGGTTCATCTTAGCTACTTACTTTTCCAAATGGGTGAAGGTGATTTTGCTCAGAGAGGTCACAGCTCAGCATGTGCTCTAGTGTTTTAGTAACCATAACATATATAGGTTTGGAGTGTCTCGATGAATTTTTTTTGATAATGGTACTGCATTCAAGAGCATCTGGATCAATAACTTTGACTGGGGATACAATATAGATTGGAGAAAGCCTTCAACAAAACTCTCTTCTAAATACTAAAGAAGACACTCAACAACAATGACAATGGCATGAACAATTAGTTGAAGCCTTGTGGGCTTATCGCACCACATATAGAACTCCAACTAAGTTTACTCCTTTCTCCTTAGTGTATGGGTCTGAAGCCATTCTACCATCAGAAGTCCAACTCCCATCACTAAGGATAGCTATGGGTAGCAAGATCACAAAAGAGCAGAATGCTAGGTTGTGATTAGAAGAGCTCGAAGGATTGGAGGAGAGACGCCTACGGGCATGCCAAAACCTTAAGTTGTACAAAACTAAAATGATTGAAGATAACAACAAGTTGGTACTCCCTAGAGCTTTTCAAGTATGACAAGTTAGTTTAGTTCTAAGGAGACTAATTATTGCTCATCGTAAGATAGGAGGCAAGTTTGAACCCACTTAGGAAGGACCATTTACCATAGAGAAGGCCTAACAAGTAGGAACTTATCAGCTTATTAATCATAAGAGAGAATGCCCAATGCATCCAATCAATGGGCTCTTCTTAAAAAAATATTATAAATCATGTTAGAAAATAATTATCATCAATGAAAATTCCATTTTGAATTCAATCTATTCCATGTTGAAAGTATTCTTGTTTGTGAAGTGATGATGTGTTTAGGGTAGGTGTAAGGAACCCGGGTGGCCTCCTATCCTTCATCAACACAATACAAACACAAACTACATGAAAACATATAAAATAAACACATATCTATTGTCTCGGGCAACTC
Organism: Cymbidium sinense; assembly: GCA_021442155.1. Lineage (NCBI taxonomy): Eukaryota > Viridiplantae > Streptophyta > Magnoliopsida > Asparagales > Orchidaceae > Cymbidium > Cymbidium sinense. The sequence continues at coordinate 156,714,524 of CM038214.1, forward strand.
ATAGTTGAGATAACACCCAATACTCACTCAGTAGCTGCTCTAGGTCGGGCTAGCATGCTACCCTGCTAGTGTGTCACCCTAGTGGTCTTCTTGCTCTGGAGGATGTAAGTCTGCTATGCTTTCCTTCTTTACTTGGCCCCTGCACATCGATGAGTGCCTTGTTAGTTTGGTAGGCTTTAATGCGTGGCCGGTAAGATGCCTCATGTTGGCTTTGTTTAACAGGATGTGAGTCTACTATGCTTTCTTCTTGGATTAGCCATTGTGCACTAACTGATCGAGTATATTTGAGGTTTATGATAAGTCCCCCAGCAGCTCCTTCCCTCCTGACTGGTTCAAGTCTAGGTCAGTCCTTCCTCGGGGCTCCTTGCTTAGTAGTCACTCTAGGTTAAATAACATATGTCCCGTCGATGATAGACTATCCCAATGATTCATTTTGCTTGGAAAGTTGTAAACCTACATGCTTTCATTTTAGGTTGATCATTGCACACTGACAAGCTCCTTAAGTTTGTTGGATCGTCACTATGCTGACGGATACACCACTCATGTTGACAGATACACCTTAGGTTGGTTAGTTCTCGCACCTTAGGATACCACTCATGGCGGTAAGTGCTATGATTTCTCCTTGAGTTGGGCCATTCACCTATAGGCTTTCTTTTCCATGGCTTAGGATAATGCCCCTAGCAGCACATCTCCTGTGGGCACTATATTTGGATCACATCATTTGCATCCCCATTTAGACACTACCAGGGTTACTATCAGATTAGCCAGTTCCCCTTTCCTAGTAACCACCCATATGGTTGGAGAATCCTTCCGTGGATGTGCAGATTCTCCCTTGATCTAGTAAATTTGAGATAGGTCAAGGCTGACATAGCCCCTTCTCAATGTGGTCCCTTGCACACCAACAGGGTCCACACAAACATATAAATAAAATATATATTCACTTGTGGATTAGGAGGACACCCCTGCTGGTACCATTTCCCAAGTAGGTATCCTACTTTTAGGATAGTGTCAGTAAAGCTCCCTATAGGAATCTCACTACTATAGAGTTAATATAAGTCCCGGTGGAATTCACTGAGTAGCCACTCCTAATTCAGGTTTAATTTGTTGTGCTACCAACAAGTCAATCGAGCGGTTGTTCCTGCTTTAGAAGAAGTAAGTTTGCTACGCCTTCTTCCTAGCATAGCCATTGCAGAATGAAAGGAAACCCCTTAGGTTGGATAGCTCTACCCCACGGCTAGTAGACCATCCCTTTCGATTTGTAAATCTGAGATATGACAAGTCTGATATAGCCCCATCTTTATGGGTCCATCTCACACGGACATGGTCCATAAATTAAATCTGTCAAATTTAACCAAGCTCACATCCCCAACAGATATGCCCTCAATTCGAAATCAAACTAAACCAAACAAACCATATCAAATCACATAAAATTAAGATAAAATTAATCTTGACTACTTTTGAGTTGACATAAGTCCCTAGCCTCATTCACTTTCATAGTCACCTAGGTCGTTGATTTGTTTACAACCAACGAGTCACCCGATTATTCCTCTCTTTGGAAGATGTAGGCTATGCCTTCTTCTTAGCATAGCCATTACACCAAAGGCATCCCTTAGGTTGGCTATACCCCATTGGTAGACTATCCATTTAGATTTGTAAAGTTGAGGTAGGTCATGGTTGACATAGCCCATTCTCAGTGGGTCCATCGCACACCGACAGGGTCCATACATTAACTTAGATTAAATTAAACCCATTATAATTTTCCCCAATGGAGTTAAATCACACCATCCCCCTAGTGGAGCCCTAAATCATATATAAATAAGTCAATAAATAAATTAAATTCAAAACCAACCTCCCTAGTGGAGCCAAATTAAACCAACTCCCCTAGTAGAGTCTAAATTAAAGAAATCTAACCAAACTCTTATCCCAAGCGGATACATCCCCAAACATATCAATGAAATCAAACTTAAATCCTAATCCCCAGTGAATAGCCCAAACATGCTTCCCTAGTGGAAGGTTCATATACCCGATCCCTAGTGGACTCGAGCCCATATCTCCAGCAGATATGCCACCACATCAATTATAACAAAGTAAATTAAAGTTGATTTGATCTTAATCTCGAGTGGATTATAGATTCTTATCCCTAGCAGATCTTCTTTACATAAATCATATAATCAAATCAAATTCATACCTTATTCCAAGCAGATTTTCTTCTTCTATGCCCTCGACATAGACCCCTCACATGTCATGTCCAATGCATGTGTGATCCCTTAGGATCTCCCTCCATGTTTTTGACATGGAATTCTCATGAAATCTTATTTCTTCTCTTATGTACAACTTTAATACTTCAGCCAAAATCCTAACAATGTATTCTTTCAAATTACATCATCTTAACATTGTAATCAACATTTTATGATTTGTGATGGTGCAAGCTCAAACTAACTATACAATATCATGCTAAACATATTATAGTGTGAATTAACACACTATATTATATTATAATATATGATGTTATATTATAATTTTTTCTATAATATAATATATTATCTAACATTACACCTCATTAGAATCACTTAAAAGGAACAAATAACAAAATTTTCTCAAAATGTGAATAATGTTCATTTTGGATGTAAAATTGTTATTTTCTATTAGAAATGGTACAAAATAGTATAATTTTGTGTTTCTTATTGGTGTGTGTATGAATTTGGCAAAATTCTTCCATCTCAACCTTCAAATTAAATATTTTTGTGTTTGACCCAATGTATTATAACAAAAGTAAAACATACTAAAATGTACAATAACATTTAGTAACACACCACCACATTCATCTATATGTGAAGTTATATTGTTATGTACATTATATTTTAATATGCATTCATATAATATATTATCTTACATTACACCTTAAAATGAATCACTTTAAGCAAAAAATTTATAAAATTTGGTTGAAAAATAATCATTTATTTTGGATGCAAAACTCCATTCCTTTGATTAGATGACATACCATAGCACACCCCTAATGATGTTCCCTAAAGCTTACCTTAAATTTTGCCAAATCCCATCATTTCAGCCTATAAATCAGTATTTTTATGTATTATACTAGTACAAACACTACTACATCATACTATAACAAATTAAAATATGCTAAACAATAAGTACTAATACAGAATAGTATCTTATAATGCATGATGCTACACTATGTTATGGCATCCTATATTATAATACACTATAACATATTATATTATACTATATTGCATATCACATCACAAGGGATTGCTTAAGATAAAAAATCATAAAATTAGTCTAAACAATAAAAAATAATATATTTTAGTTGTATCACTTACATATTTTAAATTGAAATAATATATTATGATGTCAAGCTCTACTTATTATGAATTTGGCCAAATTCCACCATTTTAAATTCTAAATCAACATTTTTTATAAATAATGCTAGTGTAGGCTCGACTGCATGATTATAAAATACTAAAAGAATTTAAAATGTGGAGAATAATATATTATGATATATGATGCTATACTATGCTACAACATATAATATTTATTTTGAACATAAAATCTTACTTTTTAGACTACGAGTGGTGTAGCACACCTTTGGTATTACAACCTAATTCCCACATCAAATTTAACAAATTTCATCATCTAATTTATTAAATTAATATTTTTATGATTTATATTAATATAGACTATAGGCAATACCATAATATACTAAAACATTTCAAAACATCTTATAATCCAAAACACATCACTACATGCTCAAATATATGATGCTACATTATATAATATATGGTATTATAATATGATTTAGGGTTAGGGTTTAGGGTATTCAAATCTCTAATAGTTAAGGGAAAGACTCTTGAAGACATTTTCTTTAGCTACCATAATTATGTTAGAATTAGTTCATTCATTAGATCTACTCCTAATGACATCTTTATTCAAGGTTTAGGGTTAGTTTAGGGTTTAGGGTTTAGGGTTTAGGGTTTTTGGTTTGTAGTTTAGGGTTAAGGGTTTAGGGTTTACGGTTGTAGGTTTTAGGGTTTATGGTTTATGGTTTTAGGGCTTAGGATTTTGGGGTTTAGGGTTTTGACTTTTAATGTTTAGGGTTTATGGTTTAGGGTTTAGGGTTTAGTGTTTAGTGTTTAGGGGCTTTAGGGTTTAAGGTTTAAGGTTTAGGGTTTAGGTTTAGGGTTTAGGGTTTAGGTTTTAGGTTTAGGGTTTAAGTTTTAGTTTAGGGTTTAAGTTTTTTTTAATGAAGAACAAATTAAGATTTTACAATTTTTTTATTTTGATTTTTTCAACCAAGAAGCACCCCAAGTTTTCTAAGACACAAGCTATGATATAGATAAAAAATGAGCACTGATAGAGTAAATCAAAAACCCTAGATAAGTAGAACCATCTATACTATAAATACACTATTCCATAAGCAACAGATCGGATCGACCATTTTTTCAGTTTCTCTAGTTCCATCAAAACCACCCCCACCTCTTAAGTAGCAGGATCTGCCATCATATCCCCGATCTCTCCCTCCGCCACCACCATGGATGTAACCTCCGTCACTCCTCCCACCACCATAATCACCACTTCTTCGACCACAACAACCATATCCACCAGCACCTCTAGATCCCCCACCACCACTACAATAACCACCTCCTCCGCCTTTGCCTCCTCAGCCAGATCTAGATTGAACCTAGTTGATGGTGATCTAACTGTCATCAAGGTTATGCCCATTCTTAGGGTTTAGGGTTTAGGGTTTAGATTTTGGGGTTTAAGGTTTAGGATTATAGGTTTAGGGTTTAGGGTTTAGGGGTTAGGGTTTATGGTTTTAGGGTTTAAGGTTTAATGTTTAGGGTTTAGGATTTTAGGGTTTAGGGTTTAGGGTTTAGGATTTAGGGTCTAGGGTTTAGGGTTTAGGGTATAGGGTTTTAGGGTTTAGGGTTTAGGTTTAGGGTTGTAGGTTTTGGGTTTGAGGTTAGTTTTAGGGTTTAGAGTTTAGTATTTAGGATTTAGGGTTTAGGTTTTTTTTTAAAAAATTAAGTAAACCAGTAGGTTTAGGTTTATTTAGTTTATTATTTATTTAATTGAGTTTATTTTATTTTATATTTTTATTTAGTTTAGTTTATTTATTTTATTTTAGGTTTTTTATTTTAATTTACCTTTTTAAGTTTAGGTTTATTTTTTAGTTGAGTCTTTTTTTACTTTTTTTAGGTTTTGGTTTAATTTTTTATTTTTATGTTTAGGTTTAGGTTTTTATTTTATTTTTTTAGGTTTATGTTTTAGGTTTTTATTTTAGGTTTATTTTGAGTTTTTATTTTTTTAGTTTAGGTTTAGGTTTATTTTTAATTTTTATTTTATTTATATTTAGTTCATGTTTAGGTTTAGATTTAGTTTATTTTAGGTTTAGGTTTAGGTTTTATTTATTTTAGTTTAGGTTTAGGTTTATTTTATGTTTATTTTAGGTTTAGGTTTTTTTGTAGTTTAGGGTTTAGGTTTTATTTGTTATTTATTTTTTGGCTTTATTTTAAGGTTTATTTTTTAGGTTTATGTTTTTATTTAGTTTTTATTTTATTTTATTTTAGGTTTATTTAATTTTTATTTTAGGTTTTACTTTTGTTTAATTTAGGTATTTTGTTTTTTAGTTTAGTTTAGGTTTTTATTTATTTTATTTTAGTTTAGTTTTTATTTTTTTATTTTATTTTCTTTTTAAGTTTAGGTTTAGGTTTAGGTTTAGATTTTTTTTGTTTTTATTTTATTTATTTATTTATTTATTTTATTTTGGTTTAGGTTTTGTTTTTATTTTATTTTTCAATTTTATTTAGTATATGTTTAGGTTTTTATCTTTTAAGGTTTAGGGTTTAGGGTTAGTTTGGGATTTAGGGTTTAGGGTTTGGGGTTTGGGTTTAGGGTTTAGGGTTTAGGGTTTAGGTTTTAAGTTTAGGGTTTAAGTTTTAGTTTAAGGTTTAAGATCTTTTTTTTAAATAGAGAACAAATTCAGATTCATCATTTCTTCTTTTCAATTTCAACTACCAAGTAGTATACCAAGTTTTCTAAGACACAAGCGATGTTTAAAATGTGCACCCATAGAAAATTAAAATTCTAGATAAGTAGAACCTTACTATAAAAAAGCAGTTCCATAAGCAGTTTCGACCATTCTTCAATTTCTCTAGTTCTATCGAACCACTGACCTCTTGAGTAGTGGGATCCACCATCATATCCCTGCTCTCTTCCTCTACCATTACCACCATCACGGCTGTAACCTCCACCGCTCCTCCTCCAAAACCATCACTGCTCTGACCATCACCTCCATATCCACCAGCACATCTAGATCCCCCACCACCACTATGATAACCTTCACCTCCACCTTTGCCTCCACCGCCACATATATATTGAGCCTAGTTAACGGTGATGTTCCTATCATCAAGGTTCTACCCATTCTTAGTGTTTAGGGTTAGTTTTGGGTTAGTTTAAGGTTTATGGTTTAGGGATTAGGGTTAGTTTAGGGTTTAAGGTTTAGGGTTGTAGGTTTTAGGGTTTAAGGCTTAGGGTTTAGGGGTTAGGGTTTTAGGGTTTAGGATTTAGGGTTTAGGGATTAGGGTTTAGGGTTTAGGGTTTTAGGGATTAGTGTTTAAGGTTTAGGGCTTTTTAAAAAAAAATTAAGTAAACTGGTAGGTTTAGGTTTATTTAGTTTATCTATTTATTTATTTGAACTTATTTTTTCATTTTACTTAAGTTTATTTTTTATTTTTATTTAGTTTAGGGTTATTTATTTTAGTTTAGGTTTTTAATTTTAGTTTATTTTTTAGGTTTAGGTTTATTTTTTAGTTGAGTTTTATTTTTATTTTTTTTTTTTAGGTTTAGGTTTTAGGTTTTAATTTTCAATTTATTTTTAGGTTTCATTTTTTAGTTTTGGTTTTGGTTTATTTTAGTTTATTTTATTAAATTTAGATTAGGATTAGGTTTAGGTTTTATTTATCTTAATTTAGTTTATTTTAGTTTAGGTTTAGGTTTATTTTATTTTGTTTTTAGGTTTAAGTTTTTTATAGTTTAGGGTTTAGGTTTTATTTTTTCTTTATTATTAGGTTTTATTTTTAGGTTTATTTTTTGATTTATTTTATTTTTTAGTTTAGTTTAGGTTTTTATTTATTTTATTTTATTTTTTTTATTTTATTTTATTTTTAGGTTTAGGTTTAGGTTTCATTTTAGGTTTTTATTTTGTATTATTATTTTATTTTATTTAGGTTTAGGTTTTTATTTATTTTATCATTAGGTTTTATTTAGTTTAGGTTTAGGTTTTTAGGTTTTTAGGGTTTAGGGTTTAGGGTTTAGGGTTTAGGGTTTAGGGTTTTAGGTTTAGTTTAGGGTTAGGGTTTATAGTTTAGGTTTTAGTTTAGGGTTTTGGGTTTAGGTTTAGTTTAGGTTTAGGTTAGGGTTTAGGTTAATTTAGTGTTTGGGGTTTTAGTTTAGGTTTAGTTTTTGGGTTTAGGTTTAGGGTTTAGGTTTAGGGTTTTTAGGCTTAGGTTTGGGTTTTAGGGTTTAGGTTTAATGTTTAGGTTTAGGTTATAGGGTTTTTAGGGTTTAGGTTTAGGTTTAGTTTAGGGTTTAGGTTTAGGATTTAGGGTTTAATTTTTTAATTAAAGCAGTAGGTTTAGGTTTATTTAATTTATTAGTTTATTTTATTTTAGTTTATTTTATTTTTTATTTTTTTATTTAGGTTTATTTTTATATATTATAGTTTAGTTTATTTATTTTAGTTTAGTTTTTTTTTTTCATTTAGTTTATTTTTTTTGATTAGGTTTAGGTTTATGCTTATTTTTTTAGTTAGTTTATTTTATTTTATTTTTCAGGTTTAGGATTTATTTTATATTTTTAGGTTTTGGATTAGTTTTTTATTTTATTTTTTTAGGTTTAGGTTTTATGTTTTTATTTTAGGTTAATTTTTTAGGTTTTATTTTTTAGTTTATTTTATTTTATTTAGATTAGGGTTTAGGTTTAGTTTATTTTAGCTTAGGTTTAGTTTATTTATTTTAGTTTAGTTTTTAGTTTAGGTTAGGTTTATTTTATTTTATTTATTTTAGGTTTAGTTTATTTATTTGTTTAGGGTTTAAGTTTATTTAATTTATTTTAGTTTTACTTTTAGGTTTATTTTTTAGGTTTAGGTTTTATTTAGTTTTTTTTATTTTATCTTAAGTTTATTTTATTTTTATTTTATGTTTAATTTTTATTTTATTAGTTTTTTTTATTTTTAGGTTTATTTTATTTTTTGGTTTAGTTTAGGTTTTTATTTATTTTATTTTAACCTAGTTTTTATTTTTTATCTTATTTTATTTTTACGTTAAGGTTTAGGTTTGGGTTTAGGTTTTATTTTGTGTTTTTAATTTTTTAAATTTTGTTATTTTATTTATGTTTAGGTTTTATTATTTAATTTATTTTCAGGTTTTATTTAGTTTAGGTATAGGTTTTTTGGTTTTTAGGGTTTAGGGTTTAGGGTTTGGGGTTTAGGGTTTAGAGTTTTAGGGTTTAGGGTTTAGGGTTTAGGGTTTAGGGTTTAGGTTTAGGTTTAGGGTTTAGGTTTAGGGTTTAGGTTTAGGGTTAGGGTTTATTTAGGTTTGTTTTAGGGTTAGGGTTTGGTTTTTTTATTTTTTAATTTTTTAATTTTTTATTTTAAATTAAGCAAAGTCGAAGGTTTATGTTTATTTAGTTTATTTTTTATTTATTTTAGTTTATTTTATTTATTTTATTTTTATTTAATTTAGTTTAATTATTTCAGGTTTATTTATTTTAGTTTAGTTTTTTATTTTTGTTTATTTTTTAGGTTTATGTTAAGGTTTATTTTTTACTTTAGTTTTATTTTTTAGGTTTAGGTTTTATTTCTAATTTTTAAGTTTAGGTTTAGGTTTTTATTTTATTTTTTTAGGTTTAGGTTTTAGGTTTTATTTTATTTAGGGTTTAGGTTTAGCTTTAGGTTTAGTTTATTAGAGGTTTAAGTTTAGGTTTTATTTATTTTAGTTTAGTTTATTTTAGTTTAGGTTTATGTTTATTTTATTTTTATTTTAGGTTTATGTTTTTAGTTTATTGTTTAGGTTTATTTTATTTATTTTAAGTTTATTTTATGTTTATTTTTAGTTTAGGTTTTTATTTTTTATTTTATTTATTTTATATTTTATTTTATTTAGTTTAGGTTTTATTTTCTTTAAGTTTTTTATTTTTATTTAGGTTAGGTTTTATTTATTTTATTTTAGTTTAACTTTAATTTTTTTATTTTATTTTCTTTTTTAGGTTTAGGTTTAGGTTTAGTTTTAGTTTAGTTTAGGTTTATTTATTTTATTTTATGTTTTAGGTTTATTTTTTATTTATTTTTATTTAGTTTTTTTTTAGATTATTTTATATGTTCTTTATAGGTTATATTCTTATTTTATTAAGTTTTAGGGTTTATGTTTATTTTTTAATTTATTTAGTTACTTTAGGTTTAGATTTAGGGTTAGGGTTTATGGTTTAGTGTTTAGGATTTAGGGTTTAGAGTTTTAGGGTTTCTGCTTTTAGGGTTTAGGGTTTAGGGTTTTAGTGCTTAGGGTTTTAGGGTTTAGGGCTTAGGATTAGGGTTTAGAGTTTAGCATTTAAGGTTTAGAGTTTAGTGTTTAGGTGTTAGTTTTTTTATGGTTTAGTTTTTAGGTTTATTTATTTATTTTTTAGGGTTTAGGTTTAGGTTTAGGTTATTTAGGTTTATTTATTTAGGGTTTAGTTATTTAGTTTAATTTATTTATTTAGTATTTATATTTAGGTTTATTTTATTTAGAGTTTAGGTTTATATTTTTAGTTTATTTTTTAAGGTTTAGGTTTTTATTTTATTTTTTAAGTTTAGGTTTAGGTTTATTTATTTTATTTTTTTAGTTTTAGGTTTAGGTTTATTTTAGGTTTAGGTAGTTTATTTTTTTTTAGGTTTAGGTTTAGTTTAGGTTTAGTTTAGGTTTAGGGTTTTTATTAGGTTTAGGGTTTAGGGTTTAGGTTTTAGGGTTAGTTTAGTATTTAGGGTTTAGGGTTTTTTAGGGTTTAGGGTTTAGAGTTTAGTGTTTAGGGTTTAGGATTGTAGGTTTAAGGTTGTAGGTTTAGGGTTTAGTTATTTTAGGTTTAGTTTATTATTTATTTTTAGGGTTTATTTTTTATTTTCGATAGTTTATTTAGTTTATTTTATTTATTTTAGTTTATTTTATTTTTTTTTATTTAGTTTGTTTTATTATTTTTTATTTATTTAGTTTATTTTTAGGTTTATTTATTTTAGTTTAGTTTTTTAATTTAGTTTATTTTTTTTAATTAAGGTTTAGGTTTCTTTTTATTTTTCAATTTAGTTTAATTTTTTTTATTTAAGTTTAGGTTCTATTTTTTAATTTTAATTTTAGGTTTAGGTTTTATTTTATTTTCTTAGGTTTATGTTTATAATTTTAGGTTTAGTTTTACATTTTATTTTTTTATTTTAAGTTTAGGTTTATTTTTAGTTTATTTTATTTTATCTCATTTAGGGTTTAAGTTTAGTTTATTTTAAGTTTAGGTTTAGGTTTTATTAATTTTAGTTTAGTTTATTTTTGTTTAGGTTTTTGGTTTATTTTATTTTATTTTACTTTAGGTTTAGATTTTATTTTTATTTTGGGTTTAGGTTTTATTTTTTTTATTTATTTTATTTTAGGTTTATATTTTGGGTTTTGGTTTATTTAGTTTTATTTTATTTTATTTTATTTTAGTATTATTTTATTTTATTTTATAGTTTTATTTTATTTTGGTTTTTAATCTTGGTTTATTTTATTTTAGTTTAGTTTAGATTTGATTTTATTTTTTATTTTATTAGTTTATTTTATTTTATTTTTAGGTTTAGGTTTAGGTTTTAGTTTAGGTTTTATCTTATTTTATTTATTATTTTATTTAGGTTTGGTTTTATTTATTTTATTTTATGTTTAGGTTTAGGTTTAGCTTTTAGGTTTTAGGTTTAGTTTAAGGTTTAGGGTTTTAGGTTTAGGGTTTTATGGTTTATGTTTTAGGTATGGTTTTAGTTTAGGGTTTAGGGTTTAGGGTTTAGGTTTAGGTTTAGGGTTTAGGTTTTAGGCTTTAGTTTAGGGGTTTAGGCTTTAAAGTTTAGGTTAGGTTTAGGTTAGTTTAGGGTTTAGGGTTTGAGGTTTAGAGTTTAGGGTTTTTATAATTTAAGGTTAGTTTATGGTTTAGGGTTTCGGGTTTTAGGGTTTAGTGTTTAAGGTTTAGGGTTTAGGGTTAAGGTTAGAAATTATAGATTTAGGTTTAGGGTTTAAGGTTAGTATAGGGTTTTGAGCTTGGGTTTAGGTTTCTTTAGGGTTTAGGGTTTTGATTTAGGATTTAGGGTTTAGGTTTAGTTTAGCGTTTAGGTTTTGATTTTTTTAACATAGAACAAATTCATATTCAACATTTCTTCTTTTGATTTTTTACCAAGTAACACATTAAGTTTTCTAAGACATAAGATGACATAGATAAAAATTAGCATGCATAGAAAATCAAAACTATCTAGAACCATCTCACTTTAAAGACATAATTCCATAGCGAGATTGAATCAATTCTTTAATTTCTCAGTTCCCATAGCCCCAACCTCTCAGTAGCGTGATCCATTATATCCCAGATCTCTCCCTCACCACCACCATGGTTGTAACCTCCATTGCTCCTCCCACCTCCATAACACCCTGCTTACCACCTCCTCCATCTAGCACTCGATCCCCCCACCATTGTGATAAATGCAGCCTCTGCCTTATTTACAAGATCTAGAATGAGCTGGTTGATGATGCTCCTGTCATCAAGATTTTGCACATTCTTAGAGTTTAAGTTTAGGTTTATTAGGTTTTAAGGTTTAGGTTTATTTTTTAATTTTTTTAGTTACTTTAGGTTCAGTTTTAAAGTTTTGGGTTTAGGGTTTAGGGTTTAGGGTTAGGGTTAGGGTTTAGGGTTTAGGGTTTAGGGTTTAGGTTTTAGGGTTTTTGGGTTTATGCATTTAGGGTTTAGCATTTAGGGTTAAGGTTTAGGGTTTTCTAGAGTTTAGGGCTTAGGGTTGTAGATCTAGAGTTGAGGGTTTAGGGTTTAGGTATTGTTTTTTTAAATTTAAGTAAACCTGTAGGTTTACGTTTATTTAGTTTATGCTTTATTTACTTTAGTTTTTTTATTTAGGTTTATTTTTTATTAGTTTAGTTTATTTATTTTAAGTTTATTTATTTTAGTTGAGGTTTTTATTTTAATTTATTTTCTAGATTTAGGTTTATGTTAAATTTTATTTTTTAGTTGAGTTTTATTTTTATTTTATTTTTTAAGTTTAGGTTTATTTTTTATTTTAGGTTTAGGTTTTTTTATTTTATTTTATTTTGTTTATTTTATATTTTTTATTTTAGTTTAGTTTATTTTTAGTTTAGGTTTAGGTTTATTTTATTAGGTTTATTTTTTTTTTAGGTTTAGTTTTTTTTAGTTTAGGTTTAGGTTTTATTTTTTTTATTTATTTTTTAGGTTTATTTTGTTTATTTTTTTGGTTTAGGTTTTGTTTTATTTTTATTTAATTTATTTTAGGTTTATTTTAATTTTATTTTTTTATGTTTAGTTTTTATTTTATTTAAGTTTTTTAATCTTAGGTTTATTTTATTTTTTAGTTTATTTATGTTTTTATTTATTTTATTTAGGTTTTTAATCTTAGGTTTATTTTATTTTTTAGTTTATTTAGGTTTTTATCTATTTTATTTTATTTTATTTTATTTTTGTTAGTTTATTTTATTTATTTTATTTTAGGTTTAGGTTTAGGTTTTATTTGATTTTATTTTAATTTATTTGGTTAGAATTTTATTTATTTTATTTTTAGGTTTATTTAGTTTAGGTTTAAGTTTTAGGTCTTATGGTTTAGGATTTAGGGTTTAGGATTTATAGTCTTTGGGTTTAGGGTTTGGGATAAGGTTTAGGGTTGAGTTTTTTAGTGTTTAGCTTTATGGTATTTAGGTTTAGGGTTTAGGGAGCTTAGGTTTAGGTTATTTAGGGTTTAGGGTTTAGGGTTTATGGTTTTAACTTTAGGTTAGGGTTTTAAGTTAGGATTAGGGTTTAGGGTTTAGGTTCATGATTTGCATTTTAGGGTTTAGGGTTTAGAATTGAGTTTTATGGTTTAGGGTTAGGGTTAGGTTAGTTTAGGGTTTAGGGTTTTAGGGTTTAGGTTTAGGATTTTTTTAGGGTTTAGGGTTTATTTTATAGTTTATTAGGGATAAGGGTTTATTTAGGCTTTAGGTTTAGTGTTTAAGGTTTAGTGCTCTTTTTAAATTAAAGCTAGTAGTTTAATTTATTTAGTTATTTATTATTTATAAGTTTAATTTATTTTTAATTTTTTATTTAAATTTTTTTTTTAGTTTAGTTTATTATTTTAGGTTTATTTATTTTAGTTTAGGTATTTTATTTTTGTTAATTTTTTAGGTTTAGATTTATTTTTTAGTTGAGTTTTACTTTTATTTTATTTTTTAGTTTTAGGTTTTTTTTTTTTTTTTTTAGGTTTAGGTTTAGGTTTTTATTTCATTTTTTAAGGTTTAGGTCTTAAGTTTTTATTTTAGGTTTTTATTTTAGTTTTATTTTTGGCTTTTATTTTTTAGTTTAGGTTTAGGTTTATTTTTAGTTTATTCTATTTTATTTAGTTTAGGTTTAGGTTTGGGTTTAGTTTATTTCAAGTTTAGTTTACTTTAGTTTTGGTTTAGGTTTATTTTATTTTATTTATTTTATTCTTATTTTAGTTTAGGTTTTCTTTAGTTTTTGGGTTTTATTTTATTTACTTTAGTTTATTTTAGGTTTATATTTTTAGGTTTAGGTTTTATTTGTTTTATTTTATTTTATTTTAGGTTTATTTTATTTTTTAGTTTTAATTTTATTTAGGTTTTTTATTTATTAGTTTAGTTTAGCTTTTTATTTATTTTATTTTATTTTATTGTTATTTTTTATTTTATTTTATTTTTAGGTTTAGGTTTAGGTTTTACTATAGGTTATTATTTTGTTAATTTATTTTATTTAGGCTTAGGTTTTTTAACTTATTTTATTTTTATGTTTAGGTTTAGGTTTTTCTTTTTTATTTTATTATATTTAGGTTTAGGTTTTTTAATTTATTTTATTTTTAGTTTTATTTAGTTTAGGTTTAGGCCTTCACGGTGTATGATTTAGGGTTTAGTGTTTTTTAGGATTTAGGGTTTAGAGATTTGGGTTAGTTTAGGGTTTAGTGTTTAGGCTTTAGGTTTAGGGTTTTTAGATTTTATTTTTTAGGGTTTAGGGTTTTAGGGTTTAGGGTTTAGGGTCTAAGGTTTAGGGTTAGGGTTCAAGTTTAAGATTTAGAGTTTTGAGTTTAGGGTTAGTTTAGGGTTTAGGGTTTAAGGTTAGTTTAGGTTTAGTTTAGGTTTTTTTTAGTTTAGTTTAGGGTTTAAGTTTAGGTTTAGGTTTAGGGTTTAGGGTTTTAGGTTTAAGTTTAAGTTTAGGGTTTTAGGGTTTAGGTTTTTAGGATTTAGGGTTTAGGGTTTACGATTTACGGTTTAGTGTTTAGGGTTTTAGGGCTTAGTGTTTAGGGTTTAGGGTTTAGGGTTAATTTTAGGGTTTAGGGTTAAGGTTTAGGTTTAGGATATTGGGTTTAGGTTTATTTTTTAAATTAAGTAAACTGGTAAGTTTTGGTTTAATTAGTTTATTTAGTTTATTTGTTATTTATTTTAGGTTATTTCATTTTTTATTTTTATTTAGGTTTATTTTTATCTTATTTAATTTAGTTTATTTATTTTAGGTTCATTTATTTTAAATTATGTTTTCTATTTTAGTTTATTTTAGGTTTAGGTTTATTTTTTAGTTGAATTTTATTTTATTTTATTTTTTAGGTTTATGTTTATTTTTTATTTTTAGGTTTAGGTTTAGGTTTTTTTATTATATTTTTTTTAGGTTTTAGGTTTTAAGTTTATTTTTTAGGTTTTATTTTTTAGTTTAGGTTTAGTTTTATTTTTTATTTATTTATTTTAGGTTTAGGTTTAGGTTAATTTTTTAGGTTTAGGTTTAGGTTTATTTATTTTAGTAGTTTACTTTAGTTTAGGTTTCATTTTGTTTTGTTTATTTTATTTTATTTTAGGTTTAATTTTTTTAGTTTAGGGTTTAGTTTTATTTTATTTTTTTTAGGTTTTATTTTTTGGTTAGTTTTAGGTTTAGGTTTTATTTAATTTTTTTTTTATTTTATTTTAGGTTTCTTTTATTTTATTTTTTTTAGTTTTTATTTTATTTAGGTTTTTTAGTTTAGTTTAGGTTTTTTATTTATTTATTTTAGCTTAGTTATTATTTTATTTTATTTTATTTCTGTTTAGGTTTAAGTTCATGTTTAGGTTTTAGTTTATGTTTTTATTTTATTTTATTTTTTTATTTTGGTTTAGGTTTATTTATTTATTTTAGTTTTTGGATTTATTTAGTTTAGGTTTAAGTTTTTTGTTGTTTAGGGTTTTGGATTTTAGGTTAGTTTAGGATTTAGGGTTTAGGGTTTAGGGTTTAGGTTTTAGGTTTAATTTAAATTTTAGTTTAGGGTTTAGGTTTAGGTTTTAATAGAGAATAAATTGATTCAACATTTCTTCTTTTTGATTTCATAAACCAAGTTTCACCCCTTTTTTATGAAATGATGACATAGATAAAAAATGAGCACCATAGAAAATCAAAACCATAGATAAGTAGAAGTCTCTATAAAGACACAATTAGTAGAGATCATCAGTTGTTCTTTAATTTCTCAAGTTCCCATCAAAACCACCACGGCCTCTCGGTAGCGTGATCGCCATCATATCTTAGATCTCTCCTCGCCACCACCATGGGTAACCTCTCCTCCTCCGCCTCCATAACCACCTACTCGACCACCACCTCCATATCCACCAACACCTCTAGATCTCCCACCATTTATGCGCCACCTTGCCTTAGCCTCCACCTCTGATCTAGGTGAGCTTGGTTATGATGTTCTGCCATCAAGGTCCTTCCCATTCTTAGGGTTTAGGTTTATTTGGTTTTAGGGTTTAGGTTTATTTTTTAATTTATTTTACTACTTTAGGTTTAGGTTTAAGGTTTAGGGTTAGGGTTAGGGTTAAGGTTTATGGTTTAGTGTTAGGATTCGAGTTATGGTTAGGGTTTAGGGTTTAGGGCTAAGGGTTTAGGGTTAGTTTTGGGTTTAGGGTTTAATGTTAAGGGTTTTTTTAGGGTTTAGGGTTAGTTTTAGGGTTTAGGGTTTTGATTAAGTAAAGGTAGGTTTAGGTTTATTTAGTTTATTTTTTTATTTTGTTTAGTTTATTTTTTTATTTTTTTTTTATTTACTTTAGTTTATCTATTTTAGTTTAGGTTTTTATTTAGTTTATTTTTTATGTTTAGGTTTAGGTTTATGCCTATTTTTTATTTTATTTTAATTTTTTTTTAGGTTTATGTTTTATTTTTTATTTTTAGGTTTAGGTCTTTATTTTGTTTTTTTAGGTTTAGGTACAATTTTTTATTTAGTTTATTTTATTTTATTTAGTTTATTTACGTTTAGTTTATTTTAGGTATAGGTTTAGGTTTAATTTATTTTAGTTTAGTTTATTTTAATTTAGGTTTATTTAATTATATTTATTTTGGGTTATATTTTTTTTTAGTTTAGGGTTTAGGTTTTTTTTTTTCAATTTTTAGGTTTTATTTTTAGGTTTATTTTTTAGGTTTATGTTTTTATTTAGTTATTATTTTATTTTATTTTATTTTAGGTTTATTTTATTTTTATTTTACGTTTAGTTTTTATTTTATTTAGGTTTTAGTCTTATTTTATTTTATTTAGTTTAATTTAGATTTTATTTATTTTATTTAGTTTAGCTTTTATTTTTATTTTATTTATTTTTATATTTAGGTTTAGGTTTAGGATAGTTTTTATTTTATATTTTATTTTATTTTATTTAGGTTTAGGTTTTTTATTTATTATAGCTCAGCCTTTACTCCATTTATATCTTTGTGGCCTTACTCAGCCAGGCTCAGGGCTTTGTGGCCTCAGGGCCTAGGATACAGCTCCAGGGCCTGTGGCCTAGGGTCCGGTCGCCCAGTTAGGCCCAGGGCCTGGGCTCAGCCTTACCTGTATGTGTCAGTCAGATGGCCTGTGTCAGTGGCCTAGGGTCTGGGAGTTTAGGCCTACAGGGCCGAGGCCCTTTATGTTTTGGGTTTGTGGTTTAGTGTTTAAGGTCTAGTGTTGATGTTTTGTTAAGGATTTAGGTTTTGGTATTATTATTTTTAAAACAAAGAAAAATTTAGATTCAACATTTCTTCATTTTGATTTCATCAAGTAACACACCAAGTTTTCTAAGACACAAGTGATGACATAGATAAAAAATGAGCACACATAGAGCAAATCAAAAACCCTAGATAACTAGAGTCATCTCAACTATAAAGACATGATTTCATAAGCAATAAATTAGGTCGATCGTTCTTTAGTATCTCTAGTTCCTGTCAAAACCACCCCGGCCTCTCGAGTAGCATGATCCACCATCATATCCCCAATCTCTCCCTCCGCCATTAACTTGGTCATAACCTCCATCGCTCCTCCCACCTCCATAACCACCACTATGCTGACTACCACCTCCATATCCACCAGCACCTTCAGATCCTCCACCGCATAGCTCCGCCGCCTCCAGCCCACCCTCCACCCGCCATGTCTACCGAGCCTAGTTGATGGCAATGTTCTGCCAACAAGGTTCCCACCCATTCTGGTTTAGGTTTATTAGTGAGTTAGGTTCATTTTAAATTTATTTTGTGATTTAGGGTTTGGGTTTTGGGATTGTGGTTTAGGGTTAGGTTTTAGGGTTTAGGAAATAAGGTTTAGAATTTTAAGTTTTAAGCTTTAGGGTTTAGGGTTTAGGGTTTTAGGGTTTAGGGTTTTAGAGTTTAAGTGTGTTTAGGGTTTAAGTTTAGTCTGTCAGCTTTGTGCTTTGGTTTATGGTCTGTGGTAGGATTTAAGGTTTAGGATTTTAGAGCCAAGAAATAAGGTTTATTTAGGGTTAGGTTGTGGTTTAGGGTAGGGTTGGGTGGTAGGGTTTAGGGCCTAGGTTTAGGGTTTAGGTTGTAGGTTTAGGGTTTATGGTTTAAAATTTAAGGATTTTTAAAAAAAATTAAGTAATCTAGCAGGTGTAGGTTTATTTAGTTTATCTTTTATTTATTTTAATTTATCTTATTTTTATTTAGGTTTATTTTTTATTTTGATCCATTTATTTTCGTTTAGGTTTTTATTTTAGTTTATTTTAGTAGGTTTTTTAGGTTTATGTTTATTTTTAGTTGAGTTTTATTTTATTTTATTTTATTTTAGATTTAGGTTTTATTTTATTTTTAGGTTCAAGTTTATTTTATCTTTTAGGTTTTGGTTTTGTATTTTAGTTTTAATGTTTAGTTTAGTTTAGGTTTATTTTCTATTTACTTAATTTTATTTAGTGTTTAGGTTTAAGTTTAAGTTTTAGTTTAGGTTTAGGTTTTATTTATTTTAGTTTAGATTTAGGTTTATTTTATTTTATTTTAGGTTTAGATTTTTAATTTTTAGTTTAGGGTTTACATTTTATTTATTTATTTTATTTTTAGGTTTTATTTTAGTCAGGTTTAGGTTTTAGCTTTTTTAGGGTTTAGTGTTTGGGGATTATGGTTTGGTTAGTTGAGGTTTAGGGTTTAGGGTTTGAGTTTAGGGTTTAGGGTTTAGGTTTAGGTTTTAGGTTTTATTTTGGGTTTTGGGTTTAGGGTTTTGTTGGGCTTGGGTTTAGTTTTGGGTTTAGGGT
Organism: Cymbidium sinense; assembly: GCA_021442155.1. Lineage (NCBI taxonomy): Eukaryota > Viridiplantae > Streptophyta > Magnoliopsida > Asparagales > Orchidaceae > Cymbidium > Cymbidium sinense. Next base: position 156,733,315 of record CM038214.1, read on the forward strand.
TTGTGTGGGTTTAGCATTTTAGGATTTAGGGTTTAGGTTTTAGTTCTAGGGTTCAAGTTTTAGTTTTGGTTTAGGGTTTTGGTTTTTTTAACAGAACAAATTCAGATTCAACATTTCTTCTTTTCGATTTCATCAACCAAGTAACACACCAAGTTTTCTAAGACATAAGTGATGATATAGATAAAAAATGAGCACGCATAGAGCAAATCGAAAACCCTAGATAACTAGAATCATCTTTAGTGTAAAGACAGTTCCATAAGTAGCTGATCAAATTGCTCGTTCTTTAATTTCTCTAGTTCCCATCAGAACTACCCAGGCCTCTCGAGTAGTGCCATCCACCATCATATCCCCAACCTCTCCCTCGGCCACCACCACGATTGTAACCTCTGTCGTTCTTCCTGCTTCCATAATCATCATTGCTCCGACCGCCATCTCCATATCCACCAGCACCTCCAGATCCCCCACCGCCACTGCGTTAACCACCACCGCCGCCTTTGCCTCCACTGCCATATTTAGACTGAGCCTAGTTGACGGTGATGTTCTTGCTGTCATGGTTCTGTCCATTCTTAGGGTTTAAGTTTATTAGGTTTTAAGGTTTTGATTTCTTTTTTAAATTTATTTAGTTACTTTAGGTTTAGGTTTAGGTCTTGTTTAGGTTAGGGTTAAGTTTTAGGGTTTAGGTTTTGTGGGTATGTAGTTTTAGGTTTATTCCTTAGGGTTTATGGTTTAGAGTTAGGGTTTTGGTTTTAGGGTTTTAGGTTTTAGTTATTTAGGTTTGGGGTTGTAGGTTTTGTCAGGTTTGGGTTTAGTTTAGGTTTAGGTTTTATAATTTAGTTTAGGGTTTAAAGCTTTTTAAAAAAAATTAATGAGTTTAGGTTTAATTAGTTTAATTTTTTATATTTTATCTTATTTTATTTTATATTTTTATTTTAGTTTATTTTATTTTATTTAGTTTTATTTATTTTAGGTTTATTTTTAGTTTAGGTTATTTATTTTAGTTTATTTTAGTTTAAGTTTAGGTTTATTTTTTAGTTTAGTTTTAATTTTAGTTTAATAGGTTTAGTTTATTTATTTGGATTAGGTTTAGTTATTTTATTATTTAGGTTATTTGCTTTTAGGTTTATTTTAGATTTTATTTTAGTTTAGGATTAAGTTTATTTTTTTTTATTTTATTTAGGTTTAGGTTTAGTTTTTAGTTTTAGGTTTAGGTTTAGTTTATTTTAGTTTAGGTTTATGTTTATTTAATTTTATTTAGGTTTTTTTTTAGTTTGAGGTAGTTTAGGTTTATTTTATATTATAAGTTTATATCTTTTAGTTTTTATTTAATAGTTTAATTTAGGTTTATTTTATTTTATTTTAGGTTATTTTTATTTATTTAGGTTTATCTTTAATAGTTTAGGTTTTATTTATTTATCTTTTTTAGTTTTATTATATTATCTTATAGTTTAGTTTAGTTAGTTTATTTATCTTTAGTTAATTTATAGGCTCAGGTTTAGGTTATAGTTTAGCTAGGTTTTAGAGGAGAGGGTTAGGGTCAGGCTAATGTTTAGGCTATCAGTGGCCTAGATGTGGTTAGAATAAGGTCAGTCTAGGCCCAGGATCAGGCTTTAAGGCTCAGGGTAGGGCTCAGGGTCATTGGGGCCAGGTTTAGGTCCCATGGCCCATGGCCCAAGATTAGGTCAGGTGGCTGGGCCCAGTGGTTTTTAGGATCAGTCAGGCCTAGGGCCATGGTCAGGGGTCCAGCTCATGGTCTTTAGGGCCTAAGGGCCTAGGATCAGGGCCTAGAGCCCAGGATTGGTGGGTTTAAAACAAGCAAACCCCAGGTTTAGTCTTTTAGCTATTTAACCCATTTATTTATTTTAGCTTATCTTATTTTTTATCTTTATTTGATTATCTTATATTAATAGTTTAGGCCTATTTATCAGCAGGTTTATTTTGATCTTTTGGTATCTTTAGTGATTATTTTATCTATCTTTGTAGTTTAGGCCTGTGGCCTGGGTTTGTGGCCCAGTCTTGGGCTCAGTTTAGGTCATGGATTCAGGGCCTAGGGCCAGTGCCAGGCTTTGGCCAGGGTTTAGGTTTAGGGCCTGGGGCCTGTGGCCCAGGGCCTAGAGCCCAGGGTCTAGGGCCTGTGGTTGGGCCTATGTCAGGGCCTAGTGTCAGGTTTGCCCAGGGCCCAGAGTAGGGCCTAGGGCCTTAGGTATCAGGGCCAGGCTCAGAGGGTAGTAGGGTCAGTTTGGTTTGGGGTAGGTTTAGTTTTAGGTTTTTAGTTTTTAGTTTAGGTTTTGGGTTAGAGTTTTATTTTTTTTTATTTTTAAGGGTTTAGAGTTTTGGTTTAGGGTAGGTTTTAGTTTAGGGTTGTTTTTGGTCTTTTTATGAGACCAAATGATTCAACATTTCTTCTTTTTAAGTTTTCTAGCCATCTAAATTAAAAAATGAGCATGCATAGAGTAAATCAAAACCCTAGATAACTAGAATCATCTTTAGTGTAAAGACACAGCCCATAAGCAATTGGATTGATTCTTCGTTTCTCCATCCCCATCGAACCACCCGGCCACGGTAGTGGGATCCGCCATCATGTTCGATCTCCCTCCACCACCACCATGGTCAGAACCTCCATCCTTTTTATCCATAACCACCAGCTCCACCACCTTCATATCCAGACTTATCCCCACCACCATCTGATAAGCCTCAGCCACCTTCAAGTAAATCTAGATTGGTTGACGTGATGTTCATGCCATCAAGGTTTACAATTCTTTTTTAATTTTATTTTATTTTATTTATTTTATTTTTTTATTTTTATTTTTTATTTATTTTATTTTATTTTTTTCTTTCTTTAGGTTTTTTTTGGGAAACCCATGTGGGAATTTTATTGCCACAAAAGAGGGTTACAAGGTCCTTAAAGGGGATAAACTCTAGAACTATTACTCAAAGAGCTACAACTAGAGTAAATCCTATCTAAGCACAAAAGCAAAAGAAAACAAGAAAGCAATCAAAAGATACAAATTGGTTAACATAATAAGCCAATGGAAGATTAGGGTGCTTCACAGATGTGAGAATGCATGACACTATGGAGCAAACCTACAAGAGGACAAGAGAAAAGCACCTGTATGCCATCCATTTGGTAAAAGTCTTGATATCCTTAGTAACTGCAAATATAATCAAAACCATATACAGGGTAGATAGAGAATCAGCAAAGCCATAATAAGGTTCCCATCCCGTTATAAGACCATATAAGACACCATGTCAATGAATTCCAGACCAATACAAGTAGATCATCATATTCTGATTAGAGAAGCTCACTAAAAGTCCACCCATTTAGATAGAGCATGATAAGGTTTGAATATGAATTAGTTAAGATCATCTTAAATGACGAAAGTCTAACAAAGCTAGGCAAAAGATAAGAGAAGCAAGAAGTAAAATGGTTTTCCGCATCAAAGACCATAAGTAACAAACAACAAATAGGTAACACCACATACCGTGAATTAAGTAAGCTACAAGAAACTAAAGTTAAGAAACCCCAAACCCAATTGACCATAATAGTAAGTCGATGGGAAAGAAAGTAGAGATAGAAAAATAAGGTAGAGAAAGCTTCCCTTTATTTGGAGGCTATCCCCACCACAGTAAGAGATAATCAAAAAAAGTTTAGTAACAGTTTAGTAGCGAAAATAGTAATCCGCTCGCCAAAAGCAATAATAATAATAACTGACCAATCCAACTATCTATAAAGGTAAAATAGTGATTAGACTAGTAAAGTAGAAGAGTACTCCTCATGATCTGCATGTTCTCATCATAGCCAAGAGAGAGAAAATAACAACAGAAAGATCGAAAGCCAGATATAAAGAAATAAGACAAAATAAAGAGCACTTGCAAAAAAGTACTCTAAAACCAAAATCCAACAATGGAGGTAATGATATAATTCCATTCTTGCAAAGAGATATTAAAGTAGACATGGGATTTCCAAACAAGAAAGTTACGAATAAGGAAGGTTGCAACCATTTGATGCTCAACAATTGTCCTACCTTGGACAAAAGTAATTAAGCAGAAGAAGCAAGAAAGTCAAAACCCCAACTCACCTACAGCTACAAAAAATCAGGAATGAAGTAGTAGAAAGTAGATAGAGAGGGATATGATAGCTCCCACCAAAAGCCAATGTAAGAGACATTCAAAGGCAAATAGTTGAGTACACTTTAATCCACTCCAAAGATAATGATAGTAATAACCGTGAGGTTTACCAATAACCCTGCAAATAAGATAAACCATTGATTAAGTTCAGAACAGAAGAATGATCATCAAGATTTGCATGTTCCCATCATAAGCATACGATGGAAACCAACAACAGGGAAGACCAAAAATGTTAGAAAAGAAAGACAAAGAAAAACAAAGAAAACCAAGGTACTCAAAATTCCAAAACCAACCGGAGACATTGTTATAGTTTTTACACCCATTAAGAAAAGAAATCTTTAAGAACAAAGATATAAAATAGAGAATGAATGAGTTCAAGTAATTCCCACCAGAGTAAACAATAGTACCCACAACCTCAGCAGAAGGCGTAATGAAAATCCATTAAGTAACTCCAAACTTGCTGAGCATGGGAAACAAGTCCAGAAACAGTAAGATTGACAGTAGCCTCAAGGGTCCAATTCAACCAACAAATAAGAAAGGAGATACCAACAAGTTGACCATAGGAAAAGCCATTAAGAGTAGAGAGCGCATAAAATCGATCCCATAATAAAAGAGAAGAATTTTGATTATGGCAAACATAACCAAGATGAAAAGAGTAACACCATGTTTGATCAAAAATAGCCCAGCTGATAATAACACAAACAGTTGGTGAATCGAGAATAAAAAAACATCCATAAGTCAAAAACAATCAGTTCAAAACCAATGACTAGCATTGAGGAAATAACAAGACCTTTCCAGATCAAAAATACAAAAAGAATGCTAATGAGAGGAAAATAAAGTAAAACCAAAAGAGAGGCAACATGAAAACCCATTCTTGTAGGGACCAAGAGAAAATAGCCAAAGAAAAAAAATTCTCTACAAGAGAATAAAAGAGATTGACCAAAGCCCCAATCTCAAAAAACATCTCATAAAAAAGGATCCACTGAACAAAATAGCGAATCAATCTAAAGAAACTCCATCCGTTCAAAAAATAAACAAAGGCAAAAAAAAAACGAATGCCGAGATTCCACCCAAAGTAAAAGAAGCATAAAAAGATAACCAAGAAATAATAACAAAGTTTTACACACAATAAAGCTGTAAGGAGGTCAAGAAATAAGTAAACCTGCAAAAAATAACCTTGGCAGGTGGTAGGAAAGAAGAAAGCTCCACATGACAAGATCCCACCAAAGGGACACTACTGAATCAGAAAATGGTTTCCAAAGAGAGCAGGATGAATGGGGTCCAGATTATAGACAATACCAAGAAGATAAATATCAGCAAAAAACCTCATGCAGAAAAATTAAAATAAAAGATAACTCCAAAATAAAAGGAAAATCAAAAAACTAGAGTCAAAGAGAATATCAGCAGCAGCCCAAGATGTAATAGGGGAGACAGGCAACATGTCAAAAGCCATCCACCAAACATTATCAACTAAAATACAACAACTTAATAGTAAATCATCAAAATATATATTGCAACTAGCATAATGAACACTAATACAATGCATAGAAATAACATAGGTAACTAAGATTCTCCAAGCGGTAATATCTTTGAGAAAGAGCAGGTTGCAAAAATTAATGGCAGTAGCTAAACCCATCAAAATAAATATCTCCATCCAAATGATTAAGCCCCTAGGATTAGGAATGAAGGCATTGATATTAAAATCCCAAATAGGAGAGTGGTGTTATAAAACCAATAGACACATAGCTCAACAAAATTCCAATGTATTAGTATGCACATAGCTCAACAAAACCTTTATTGTAAATGCCAAAAGTAGAGCCTCCAAATAGAAGCTATTAAAACACCAAATCATGCACAGAGATCAAGACAATAAGTAATATCATGAAGCATCCACAAAAGACACAAAAGGAGTAGAAGCCATAAAATAAAGAGGCATACAAGACCAATGGATAGTATACATCAAAAGGTTAAATTAAGTTCTCGAGAAGGAAACCCAATTGTCCAAGTTAACCAACCCACACAAGTGTTTGGGTAAGGTGAGTTGATCAAAGAAGATGATACCATCGACGCACCCAGATTGGCAAGGTAGTCACAAGCATTTCCTTTATGCCAAACATGAGTGATGTTAAAATTCGTTGGGAAAGAAGAGCTCTAGTTTGCTTGAGGAGGTAGTACAATTCAGTGCTGCTCATTTTGGTGGATGTCAAAAGATCAATCAGCAAAAGAGCATCCACCTCAATCCAAATATTGAGCCAGCCATTTTGGAGGCAAATCTCAAGGGCTTTGTAGACGCCTTAAGCTCAAGAATGGATAGTGCAAATAAGGGATAAGCAAAAGCACATAGTACTATACCCTTAGAGTTCTAAAATGCCACCACAACCAGCCATTATGAGAGAGATCCATCGATTAATTTTAATAATATGGTCAAGAGGTTTTTCCAATAAACAATCTTGTCATTTTGACAAGAGATGGTCCAGTTAAAGCCCAGCTTTATTATTACAAATTTACAGCCTTTGAATTGTCTGTAATGAATGAGATTGGCTTTAAACAAGTCATAAATTTTGTATTTAGTTCTAGCAATAATCCTAATGTGGTTCATAGGATCCTATGATGTTTATCATTTGTCCATCCATATAAACCATATAAGAGTGATAGCAATGATTTTGACCTTTAATTTATGTTATCAAAGACTTCAAGAAGTTGATATAAAGTAAGAGAGCCATTGAAATTGACAAGAGTTAAAAAGGTCATCATTCCAAAGTTTAGAGAACACATAGGAGGAATCATGATTATTTTAATGTGGAGCCACACATTTTGAGGTTGAAATCACCATTATGTGAGAGCTTAAAGAGAATTTGGTCTTGATTGTTAGGAGTGATAGGAATAGTAGAAACCATATTCAAGAAAGTAAAGGGATAAAATTAGCAAACTTACTATTGTTCCTTGTTGTTATGCTAGAAAGAGTTTACTCTAATAGCAAGGAATGGGTGGAGAGTAAGTCATCAATGGAACCACATCCACTCATTATCTTGCCAAAAGAAAGAAGCGAGTTAATGCCCCAAAAAATAATGATTCTGCATCTCATTTGATAGAACAAAGTCTTTTCCACAGGAGAATCACCTTAAAGGGACAAATGAGGGGTGCTTACCAATATTTAGAAGTCATGAAATTAGCCCAAAGACTATGATTACTCCTAAAATTCCACCGAGTTTATAGGAAAAGCCTTTTATGGATTTACAACTAAGACCACCTTCATCAAAAGTGCCACAACTTTTAAACCAAGAGGTCCAGTGCATTCTTTTAGAGGAGGTATTAGAGCCCAAAAAAATTTATTTAGGAGATGCTCAATTCTGTTGATGATAGAAATGGTCGGCACAATGGTTTGGATGAGATATAAAGTCATGGAATTAAGAGTGCTCTTAATCAAGGTGAGCCTACCACAAAGAGAGTAAATGAAATTCCCAAACCAAAATTTTATTAGATATTTTCTGAATAAGGTCATCAAAAGATGAGATCTTTTCTGCCTTTAAAAGTGGAGCCCAGATAATTAATGGGAAGTTGATTTTGCTTAAAATTAGTAATTCGAGATTTGATTTAGTCTATTGGTAGGAATCTTATAGGGAATAAAACAACATTTTCTTTCATTAAGAAAAAGACCACTAACTTTGCCAAAATCATTTAAGAGATTCTTAATAGTTTTAACATGTTGAAGAGAGGCATTGTAGAAGATTATAAAATCATCGAAAGCTAAGATGAGAAATAGAAACCACCATGAGTTTTAAAAAACATGTTAGATTTTAATGAAAAGATCATTGAGGACCCTCAAAGATATTCTACAAATGATAAAAAAGAGAAGGAGAAAGAGGGTCACCTCGCAAACCATGGCTCAAGTAAAGAAACCAAGGGACTCACCATTCATGATAAAACCGACATTAGTGATACAACTTTTATAAGCGGATAAAATTATCGAGAAACCAAACAAATGTAAGATTTAAAAGAGGAAATCCCACGAGGTTTGTCAAAGGCTTTAGAGATGTCCAGTTTGAAAAGGATATTACCTCCTCTAGGAATATCAATGTCATGAACCAGCTCTTGCGAGAAGAATATTATCGATATGGCTCTATTTTTAACAAGTTGGGGAGATGATTTTAGGGAGTAGAGGCTAATCCTATTATTAATTAATTTAACAATGAGTTTTGGAAAATGGTGCAAAGACTAATAGGTCTAAAATTGCCCCAAGATTTGGATTATTGATTTTGGGAATAAGGATAAGAGAAGTACTTGAAAAATATCTAGGAATAGAGCTGCCATCAAAGAAATCAATAACAGCATAGACAAGATTAGATTTAATAAAAGGCCAATAATGCTGAAAGAAATGAGTCATAATAGCCCGCAAATGTAATCGTGTTCATGCTATTGAGAGTACTACTAATCTCCACTTCTCGAGGGATGCATAGTGAGCACATGGTTCTCATTAATCATAGAAGGGATGAGGTGTTAGGGGTTTCTAACAAGGGTTATAATTTAATAAATTTTGAAAGTGATGTATGACGACTAATTTTTGCTTCTTATACCACCATTAGAGTTCTTAATTTTTTAATCGAATTTAATGCTTTTGTTTATTGCAAATAGCTTGGAAATACCATCACAATATGTTTAGCTAGCTTTTGACCAATCGTTTCCTCCATATTTTGGTGATTAATCAAGTTATCTTGGTAATGCTCAGCTCAGCTTAGGATCAGTTACAGTCTCAAGAGAACAAACCACTTGTTCCATAGCTAGGTTTAGGTTTAGGTTTACTTGGTTTTAGGGTTTAGGTTCATTTTATCATATAGTTACTTTAGGATTATGGGTTTGTGGTTCAAGTTAGGGTTTATCTTTAGGGAAGGTTTGGGTTAGGTTTAGGGTTTAGTGGTAGGTTTATGAATTTAGGCATAGAGTTAGAGTTTAGGGTTGTGGAGGTTTAGGTGGCCAGGTTTAAGGTCAGGTTTAGTGTTGCAGATTAGGTTTAGGTTTGTTAGGATTTATGGTTTATGGTTGATGGGGGTTTTTAAATTAAATGTCGATAGGTTTGGTCTTTCATTTTAGTCTATTTTATTTATTTTAATTTAATTTATTTTAATTTATTTTTTATTTTATTTAGGTTTATTTTTTATATTTATTTTAGTTTAATTATTTTAGGTTAACTTATTCTTTAGATTTTATTATTTATTTAGGTTTAGTTTAAGTTTAGGTTATTTTAGTTGAGTTTATTTTATTTTGTTTTATTTTAGGTTTATTTTTTTTTACCTTTAGGTAGTGCATGTTATTTTAATCTTTTAGGTTTATTTTTTATTTTATTTTGGTTTCTTTTTTATTTTTTTATTTTTTTAAATTGGGTTTTAGTTTTTAGGGTTAGGTAGAGTGGGTGGGTAGGGTTTAGAGTCATGATTTTAGGGTTTAGGGTTTAGGTTTAGTGTATGGTTTAGATTTTGGTTTGGAGTTTAACATTTAGGGTTTAGGGTTTTGTTTTTTGTATTATTTTTTTAAATTGAGTAAATTGGTAAGTTTACAATTATTTAGTTTATTTAGTTTATTTTTATTTAATTTAGTTTATTTAAATTTTAATTTTTATTTAGGTTTATTTTTATTTTTTTAGTTTCGTTTATTTATTTTAGGTTTTTATTTTAGTTTTATTTTTTTTTAGGTTTAAGTTTAGGTTGAGATTTATTTTTTTAGGTTAGTTTAATTTTTATTTTAGGTTTAGGTTTTATTTTCATTTTAGGTTTAGGTTTAGTTTATTTTAGGTTTAGGTTTAGGTTTATTTATTTTAGCTTAGGTTTAAGATTATTTTATTTTGTTTATTTTATAGATTTTTTTTTTTAGTTTTGGGTTTAGTTTTATTTTTATTTTTTTTTAGGTTTATTTTTTAGGTTTAGGTTTTATTTGGTTTTTTTTATTTTATTTTAAGATTATTTATTTTATTTCATTTTAGTTTTTATTTTATTTTATTTTACATTTAGTTTTATTTTATTTAAGTTTTTTTTAGGTTTATTTTAATTTTTTAGTTTAGTGTAAGTTTTTTATTTATTTTATTTTAATTTAGTTTTATTTTTTTATTTTTTATTTTTAGGTTTATGTTTATTTTATTTTTTTTTAATTTTATTTAGGTTTAGATTTATTTATTTATTTTAGGTTTTATTTATTTAGGTTTGTGGTTTTAGTGGTTTAGTTTGAGGTTGAGGTGTTTAGGGTTTAGGTCAGGGTTTAGGTTTTAGGTTTAGGTTTTAGGGTTTAGGGTTTTAGGGTTTAGTATTTTAGGTTTAGGGTTTAGGATTTTAGGGTTTAGGGTTTTAAGTTTAGGATTTAGGGTTTTTTATAGGGAAATTAGGAAAATTTTATTGGCATAAAGAAAAGGTACAAAGTCCCAGAGGGGCAAATCTCTAAGCTAATGCTCAAAGAGCTACAAAAGTCCTAAAGAGATAAGCCCCTAACTAATACAATAGTTAATGAAAGCAACAAAGGAAAATAGAAATAGTAATCCACAAAAGAAAGTCCATGTAGCAAAGAAACTTCCGGCTCCTTTTGAAACCAAGACGATCCACCATCAATAATCTCCCAACTTGTAAAAGAGATCTGCAACATGCTTTTAAAGGGATGAGTACAAATAATCAAATAATTAATCAAGCATAAAGAGTAAGAGCAGATAAAATGAATAAGATAAAGAAAAGGCTCAGGCTTAGTTACAATCGTCTCAAGGAGAAACACTATATGAAAGCATCCAGACTTCAGGTGAAGGGTTACAATTACATATAGCTCTACCAGCCAAAAGATGAAAGAGTGGGAACATTAAGGCCATCGCCAAAGATACCTCTTGTAGCATCTTATCTAAGGACGATCATCACACTAACCTACATAAAACTTCAAACAAAATATAACCTCCAAACACCCAAAGACTCGAGATATTAAGTTTAGTATAATAGATTAGGAGATAAACCACCTGGATAACACCAGACCAGAGGGAGCACCACCAAAGCCACCACCAAGAATGGATAACAAAATCACTAGGAACAAACATCAGAATATGAGAAAAAGCACTAAACAAAGATAAGACAAAGGAAAAAGGAAACACATAGGTGGTAGGATCCTCCATTAAAAGGACATGCAAAGAGCCCAAAGCAATAATAGCTAATCAAACAGTAAGACTAATAGCAAGAGGGTTAGGCAGCAAGGCAACCATCCAAATAGGAAAGGGGAAAGGTTTAGCGAATAAAAAATCCCATTAGAAGAAACCGAAGAAAAGAATGATAGAAAGATAAGCAATGAGTTCTAGCATAGTCTCCAAAGGAGCAGAAAAATTAAACCAAAATAAATACTCCCTTAACCAACCCACCAGAATAACCAATCCAAGCAACCAGCAAGGAAGACCACCCCGCAAGCCACCATAATAGCCAAGGATACAAGTCATGAAACCTAGAACCATTAGTAAAAAATCCAATACAAATATCCACACAAACATAAAAAAAATATCCGGGGATAGAAAACAAGAACTAATCCTAATCTAAGGAAAGGAGAATCCAGTCTAGAAAGATAGAGACAACAGCCAATGATAGAAAAAGAAAATGCCCATTAGGACCAAATACCATCCAACAAACAGAAACAGTAGTAAAACATAAACCCAATAGAACCACCAGCACCCAAGGCCAAATAATAGCCCACCAGTAGTCTTCAGCCTGCCCGTTCAGAACAAAAACCAAAAGCAAAACCTCAATAATATAGGGGGAGGACAAACCCATATTCAGAAGATATAACGATCCAATTTCATCCATCCTCAAACTCATCCAAAACAAAAATAAAGTAAGGGTAAAGAACCGCATAAAAATAGTTCTCCAAGCTACAACAAAGCAGCAAACAGCACTCAAGGGAACCCAATCCCTCTTAGTAGCAGGGGCAATAACCACATAAACACAGCTACTAAAAGCCACAATCCGATTATCAAACCCCAACCAAGAAACCCACACCCTAAACAACACACCAAAAACCCAGAAGGATAAGAGTAGTGAGAAGGGTTAAACTTATGAGAGAATGGACAACCAAAAGCACCATGAATAACCACCCTAATCAGCAAATAACTAGGTGACAAGTCATCCAACCACTGAACAACCATTCTAGAAAACTCAAAAAATGACCACCAGAAAAGAGAGCTAAACTAAAGGAACAAATCTAGAGTGAGCAACACCCGTGAAGAGAAAAACCCACATCCAGACAACACCAAAGAACCACCAAGAAAGTCCAAGACAAACAAACTAGGCTGTAGAGAGATCTAACCAACAAAGAGAACCACACCAATTAGAAGACAAGCAAAACCCAACACCCTCCACCTAGTACAAACACATCCACCAGTGTGGGAGAGAAAATAAACCAGAAACAAAAAACTGTAGTAGAAAGCCAAAAAAAAGAATAATAACCCCAACCAAGCCAAAAGATAGGAAGAACTCAAACTGGAGAATAAAAATACATTTAGGTGAAGAGAAAACTCAAGACCAAACTAGCAAAGGAAATAACCAGTTCTAAGAAAAAACACCACCATAGAGAAAGCCAAAGTCCTAAAGGAAGAAGGAAAAGCTAAAATCCTCTAAGGTAAGGCAATCCAGTTTTATCTAGATTCACAAGACCCCTTAAAAGGAAAAGGTATGTCATCATTAGAAAACATTTGCAAACAAGAAGACTTGGCTACAAAATGAGGACAACAATTGCCTTCCCTATAAATATAAGAAATTTGAAAATCTAGGCCAGCAAGAAGACTCCTAGTATGATTAAGCAAATAGAACACATCAACATTAACATGTGAATTAGATTTAAGTAAATCTAAAAGAAGGAGAGCATCAACTGCAAACCAAATTTTATGAAAACCTTGTTGTAAACAAATGGAAATTCTATGATGAATGCCTTTAAGTTCAGCAAATAAAATAGAACAAGGCTCTAAAGGGGTAGCAAAAGTAGAAATAATCTTGCCACCGTGATCTCTCAAAATCCCACCACAACCATTATAAGAAACTAAACCATCAGTGTTAACTTTAATGTAATGATAATTAGGTTTAATCCAATATATAATTTTTTGGGTAGGAGAGACATTACAAGGAAGGTTAATCCTAAATTTCAAGGCCACAGACTTGTACCCATTAAAATTGGAGTGAGTAAGAAGATTAGCTTTGAAAAAAGACAAAATTTTATATTTGGATCTAGCAATGATACAATTATAATTCATAGGAATATTACAGTGCTTTACATCATTTCTATCCATCAAAATATACCAAATAATAGTAATAGCTAATGAAATTTTAACATGACCCTTAGAAGTATGAGAGAATCATGCTTCAAGGAGTTGCATAATAGAAAATGAACCATTAAAGTGGAAGTCTTAAAAATATTATCATACCAGTTCCACATTCTAGCAACAATAGGGCCATTCACAAAAACATGATCCACACTTTCAATGTGATAGCAACAGTGACATTTAGAGGGGAGTTGGAAACCTTTTATCAAAAGAGTAGCATCCACATGGATATCATGCTTAAGAATTCACCAAGTTAAGATCCGGTATGAAATAGGGATACTATTATTCCATATTTTAGTTAAAACCAAGGACTCTTGATATTTAAATCTGATAAAATGCTACACATCCTTAAAAATAAAATCTCTAGAATAAGAAATTTTGAAAAGAATTTTGTCGGGTTCATTAGGGTGAGGGCAAATTTTAAGGATTTTATTGATGATCACATTAGGGACAAGGTTATTCAATTGAGCCACATCCCATAATTAATAATTAATTGATGAACCTTAAGCACCACTTGGAATGAGTATTGAGAAGGGAATCAAGAGCACTGCCAAATTATCTTGCCAAAAAAATGAGGAACCAGAATTGATACCCCAAGAAATTAAATTCACAGCACTCCATTTGATACTACAAAATCTTCTCCAAATAAGAGAATCCCTAGATTTGAAAGCACTAATGAGGGGGTGTTTTCCCTGACAATATTTAGCATGCATAAACTGAAACTATCTTTATTTCTAAAGTTCCACCTTATTTTATAGGAAAAATAATTAATAGAATCCTCTAAGGTTTTGCAACCTAAGCCACCTTCATTATTAGTACCACAACAGTTATGCCAACTAGCCCAATGTAATATTTTGGTAGATGTATTAGATCCCCAAAAGAATTTATTAAAAGCCTATTATAATTTTAATGTGTATACAATAGTAGACAAGAGATACAAGTAAAAGCAAAAGTACTTTTGATTAGATAAGTCTAGCACCAAAGAGATTAAATGAATCCTAAGAGGAGGTTTTCTTATTTACTTTCTGAATAACTTAATCAAATAAAGAAGACCTTTTCGTGCCTCTATATAAGAGAGTCCCCAGATACTTGATAGGGAGATTTTCATAAAAGAAACTAGTAATATTTTGATAACATTGATCTTAGATAAGGAGATAGAAGAGCTAGTAATAAAAAAACTTTTATTGGGATTAATATTCAAGCCACTCCCTACCAAAATGAATTAAGAACTTACATAATTTTTAATGTAATGAGTGGAGGCATTGCAAAATATAATGAAATGAAAGAAAGCTAAGGTGAAAAATGGGAAACCCACCAATGGTTCTATAGAACATGTTAGGCATTAAACTAAACATATGCTCAAGACATCTAGAAAGATATTCCATTGCAATAATGAAAAGAGTAGGAGAAAGAGGGTCACCTTACCTTAACCCATGATTAGAGGAGAAAAAACCATGCAATCACCATTAAGAAGCATAGAAGACCAAGAATTCTCAATCCCATTCTTAATTAAAGCAATAAATTGATTAGAGAACCCAAATAAAGCCAAAATTTTATATAGGAAAACCCAACCAATATTGTAAGCTTTGGAAATGTCAAGCTTAAAAGTAGTTTCTGAACTTTGCATTCAAATCATGGATCATCTTTGAGCTAAAAGTACATTATCAAAATGGATCTCCTTTAAAAAATAAGTTTGATTGGGGAGATAATTTTAGGGAGCAAGATACTCAATCTTTTAGCCAAAATCTTAGAGATAAGTTTTTTTTTTAAAAGAAAGAGCAAAGGCTAATCGGCCTAAAATAACTCCAAACTTTAGGATTGTCTTTTTTAATAATTAAAATAATGGAGGTGCTAGCAAAATATTTGGGAAGGATACGACCCTAAAAAATATCAGGAACTACATTAATTAGGTCCTCTTTAAAGACAATCCAACATTTTTGGACAAAAAAGGTAGTATAACCGTTAGGCCTAGCGATAGAGTCTTTATTTATGTTCTGTAAAATATTAGAAATTTCAATCTTAGAAGGTAAGGAAGAAAGCATATTCTTATCCTCATCTGAAATAAAATTAGGATTAACTTCATGCCAAGAAATATCATCATAAGCAACATGTTTATTCAGAAGCTCTTTATAAAAAAAGGACAACAAACTCAATAAGCTCCTTTTTATCCATACACCAAACTCCATCATTAATTTTAATTTTATGAATATGGTTTATAGCTTTTTTTCTTTTTAACCATGACATGGAAATATTTGGTATTGTGATCGCCATCAGAGATCCATTTCATAGAAGTTTTTTGCTGCCAAAAAGTCTCCTCCATATCTTGAAAACATGTCAACCTATCTTTACCTTGAGCCAACATCTGAATTTATGAAGGATCATTAACAACATCTTCCAAAATGATCACCTCATTCTCCATTTTATTAATATCGACAAAAAGATTCTTAAAATAATGTTTATTCCACCAAGAAGGGCATTGTTTAAGTCTTTTTAATTTGAACCACAATCTCTTCATCCAAAAAAATAGAGTCATCATGATGTAGAGGTTCTCTACTAGCAACAACATTGAAAAATCTATCATCCATAAGCCACATATTTTGGAAATGAAAAGGGATAGGAGAGAAGGATTTGGTAGCATTAAAATTAACATTAATAAGCAAGGGAGAATTGTCTGATAGGGTTTTGCTTAAGTGCTCCATAGAAGTAATATGGAAAATATTAATCCATGGATGATTAAAAAGAACCCTATCAAGCCTTTGCCATACATAATTATTCCATGTAAAGTGAGACCCAAGAAAGCCAATGTGAGTAAGATGACATTTAAGGATCATGTTATTAAAATCTTCCATAGAAAATAAGTTAGGAGCATTTCCACAACAACGTTCAGAGGAAGTAGAGATAGTACTAAAATCTCTACCCACAAACCAAGGAGCATCAACAAAAGAAGAAATACTAATAAGTTTCTCCCAAAGAATGCATCCATTTCTATTACAAGAAGCATAAATAAAGGAACCAAAATAACTAAAATTATTATAAGTAGTCTTAACATTCACAACTTGGGATACATCATCCAAAATCTACATAACATAGGGACTATTCCAAAAATCCAAATTTTATTGCTAGAGTTAGCAAAAAAATATACTAAAGAGCCAATCATTCTAGCAACATAATAAATGTTAGAAGGAATAATATGGTTCCAAGATAGCCAAGAAGGAAATGTTATGAGTACAAACTAAGTTTCTAATTTATTTCTAAGAGAGGGTATCAATCCTCTCACATTCCAAATTAAGAAAGAAACCATTTATTTTAAGAGCCGATCTAGTAAATCTGCAAATTAGGAAGTTTGGTTTTAGAGTTTTATTTTTCTTTCTAAAAATAGTTTGGAACTTATTATTCATATCCACTACATCACCATCTGAGAGATTGTTCAGGTTGTTTTGGAGAAAATTTGCACATTTAAAGCATCATTGCAAGCCACTTCACCCTCTTCCAAATATTAGGTTGAAATGTCAAAATAGAAATCAGTTCAACATTAGAAGAGGAGGCGAAAATGATTAGAGCCATTTAAAGCACAAGTGCCCAAGTCAATTAGAAGCCTTTTCATTAGTTTTCTCCATTCAAACCCTCATCTAGGATCATATTATCATCAATTAATGGTGGCATAGAATCAAGAATTGAATCATTTGAGATAAAATCATCATCCATAAGTTTCAAAAACATATTATTACCCATATTATTACTAATATCAAGGGAATTCAACCAGTATAAAATTGAAGGGTAAGGCATCCTTATTAACATGACTACATCCAAAATTGATCGCTTAAGAACCGCAAAGATTCTCCATAAATAGTGGGTGGATCAAGATAATGTCCCTTTTAGGTAAGGAAATGTCCATAGAAGCAAAATTTTGTGCTTTAACCAAGGGCACCTTAAGGTTTTGATCCAAATTATTATTAAACAATTTTGGTTTCTTAAAGTGAGGGTGAACCACAAAACAATCTGAAAACCCATGACCATGAATTTTATAACAAAAAAATAAGAAAATTCTCAAATTCCACTATTGTAAATATCCATATTTCTCTAATCCTAGCCAAATTTCCTCAGGAAATTTTTAATTATATCCAACTCGACTAAAATTTTAGCAATAGAGGGCTGAGTATTAGAAGTAGTCGCCTGATCTTGAAGAGGATGATCAAACATCACACAAAGAAAAAATTCATGATTAATGAAATGGACATGTAGATTAAGAAGAGAGATCCAAACCAGAACAATAGGAGATTCCTCTTAAATATCAAAAAGAGGCATCCATTTGAACAATCTTATCTGCAATTGAAAACAAAATACAAGCAATAAGAAAAAACATGAGAGTAATCCAAATGGTTGGAAAGCTGGATCAATACATGACAAGAATCGATCAATCAAATTGAAAAAATTCTAGAGAGTTTCAGGCTATGGAAGAAAGATCAATATTCTACAAAAGGATGATGCAAAGTGAATTTACCCACCAACATAAATTCAAAAGGCTTCAAGCCTTTCCACAAATTGAATCAACACATTATGGGAAAAAGGAAGTCAAAATAAGCTCGAGACTCACCAAGGTAATTAGCCTTACTAGCAAGAACATCATTGAATGATTTTGAAGATGGATTTAAGATAGAAACCCCAAAGTGCCAGATAATAATGAGCGATTATCAGATTTCCCACAAGGGAAGCAGAATTCACAACCATGATCAATAATGGCTCATGAAGGGACAAGCTGAATGCCGATCGAACCCGCCAAAATTGAAGCCAAAATTACCGCAGAAAAAGCCACAAAGGGGACTCCATAGGGAAACAAAAAAAGCAGAAGAGAAAGAGAAGATGAACCAATGGTATTATTTAGGTTTAGGGAGTTATGAGGAGGGTTTAGGAGCAGGTTTTAGGGTGGTTAGGGGTTTAGGTTTAGGATAGGTTTAGGGTGGGTTGGTAGGGTAGGTCAAGTTTAGGAGAGTTAGGTAGAGTAGGGTGGGGTAGGTTTTGTGGGTTTAGGTTTTAGGGTAGGTTTAGGGTTGTTTTATAGGTATGTTTAGGATTTGGCTTAGTAGAGTTTAGGTTTTTTAATTAAACAAACCAGTTTAGGTTTATTTAGTTTATTTTATTTATAATTTAGTTTATTTTATTTATTTTATTTAGTTTATTTAATTTATTTATTTTTATTTTGTTTATTTAGGTTTATGTTTATTTTATTTAGTTTTTATTTTTATTTTATTTTGGTTTAGGTTTGATTTTTTAATTTTAGTTTTAGGTTTAGGTTTTTATTTTATTTTTTTAGGTTTATATTTTAGGCTTTTTTTTGGTTTATTTTTAAGTAAGGTTTAGGTTTATTTTTAGTTTTTGTATTTTATTTAGGTTAAGGTTTAGGTTTAGTTTATTTTAGGTTTAGGTTTAGTTTTTATTTATTTTAGTTTAAGTTTATGTTTATTTTATTTTATTTATTTTAGGTTTAGTTTTTCTTTTAGTTTAGGGTTTTGGTTTTATTTTTTTATTTTATGGTTTTATTTTTAGGTTTTTTTTAGGTTTAGGTTTTATTTAGTTTATATTTTATTTAGGTTTTATGCCACCATCCTTCAAGATCTTTGATGGTAGTGGGAACCAATGATAACACATTGCACACTTTAGAGTGTTGCAAACACCGCAAGAACACTCCTCTTCCTCCTTTTGTTAGATGTCGTGTTGCATTTGATTATGCCAAATTGCCCAACAATTTGGTGAAGACTTTTCGAGTTTGAGCACCTCTTCATCAAGAGGTTTGAGCTCGAGAGGGTGGTTGTGAGCACCTCATTGAAGAGAAATAGAAACTCAAGAGTCCCTTGGTGATTACATTCTAGTGGCACAACCGAAATGAAATAAAACCATAGTTGAAACACATGCCATTGAGATTCTTCTCAAAATATCCATATCCATGGTCGCCTTCATGCTTAAGGGCTTTACCATCAAAACATTCAGAAATTAATCAACAAGGCAGCTAGCCTACAAGAGGAAGCCAAAGCCAAGCCCTTTCCTACAAATCCCAAGTCAGAAGGTGTTTGAGAAGACAGGATAGTTTGTGGGACGAGGGATGTAACCAGAGTTCAAGATGAGAGATTACCAGCTCACCTTTCGCCACCTCATCTTGCACCACCTCATCATATCGCCAGCCACCACAATGACCATTTCCACCACCTATAGCCTACCGAAGATATTCATAACCATCAGATAGCTACTTTCTTTCCACCCTCTCTGCAAATAGATTGAATAATCCATATTCATTCAAGAGGGAGATAGTTAGGAAAATCTTTAAGAATCTCTTAAAGAAACTTGACTTTTAGTTACCAAAGCCTAAGAAGCCGGAGGAAGTGGGCAAGAGCAATGATCTTAACTATTTCCCCTACCACCACATGTTAAGCCATGTCTTAGAGGATTGTGTCACTTTTAAGGACTAGCTTGAGCACAACTACAAGTTGGGAGCCATAGTTATCCCTAAAGAATACTTTTTAGGACAACCATTCAGTTATGTTAGAGTAATCATTGGGGATACTTGCGATCCTCTTAACGCTAAAGAAGGTTAGGATATCTCCCTATACCAAACCTCTAAGAAGATCATTTCTAAGATCAATAAGCTTTCCTTGTAGGTGCCTAAAATAGCTCAAACCTCCAACACCTTGGAAGGTTTGCTAGTTGCAAAGGATAACTAGGAGGGTGACAACAAAAGCAGTAGTAGCTCACCATACTTTTGGGATAGTCAGTAGCAGCACTGTCCAGTCTAGTACTCCACCTCATCTACCACCTCTTCTACTAGCTCCTCTTACCAAAGATCATTATATCTGTGGATAAGGGCACTAAATTCCTTACCCTTTTAGTTAATTTCTATTATGTACCTCCCAAAAGAAATTAATGAAGAAGGCTACTTTATATATTGTCTACTGATGCTCTTGATTTTATTCCTATTGAAAGCTCTCTAAGTCTAAAAAATAATAGCTCTAGTAGTTTGATTCTTTCCTTTCGATTTAGAGTTAGACTATCCTTCTTTGAATCAAGTTCACCTCTTGAGATTGACGTCAACTAACTTGAGAGGATCCCATAAGAGAAGCTAGGTGATGAGAAGGTAGAACTTTCCACAAGCTCATCATTCCAAGAAGTCACTAAAGTCAACCTACATAGTGGCAAAGTTTTACCTCCCAGGGTAACACCTCATGATAAGGGTAAGCAAGCCATTGGTTCTAGTAAGCAGATAGCCCCTCCATAGGATGCTCCACCCATGGATATACTTGTGGAGGACCAAGCTGAGTTGATTACAATGTCCTAGCTCACCTTAGAAAGTTTCCAACTAAGTTAAGCATATATGAAGCCTTGTCTTATCCAAAGAGATGAGGAAATCTCTAATCAAGGCCTTACTTGATCTAGAGATATGCTTAGCTCATGATCACTAAAGAGGAGGCATGCCACTGAAGGACATCTTAAGAGCAAATGAAGACTTACTCCTACATAGCACAACCTTTACAGATTATGTGATATAGCTATCCGAGTTTTGTTGACCGGTGTATCAATAATATGAGTCAAAGAACCCTTGCCTACTTGAGGATCGACATCTCTAAACTCTAAAAAGAAAGGATGATGTTAAGAGGATTCAATAAACAAGGCGAGAAGGCCTTATGGTGTTTATTTTTAGATGTAGTGGGGTACTTTTTAAGAAATAACATTGAGGTATGATGTACTATCTCAAAACATAGAAGCATCACCCTACAATGGACCTAATCACATAATAAAGACTCCTAGGGCATCATGGGTCTTCAAATGTACTTGAGATTTTTCCCCTACTTTACATGGATGAATAAAGTAGTTTATATTAAACCAGTTCTTAAGTTCCCTATGGACCTCCATAGTTAATTACATCTTAGAAATGAAATTTCTAAGAATACCTCATTAAAGTAGATAATTATCATCTCCAAAGATTTTAAGGTTAGACTATCAAAGGATTGGTTGTATTTGGAAAATCAATTGGAGAAGACTTATTTTTGGAATCCAAATAAAATAAGTAGAAATGCTCATGATACTAGGAAGCCTAAAACATTCCAATCTATCCTATGGTTGGGCTTTATAATTTTGAAGTTGAGGAGATTTATATGTTTTGAGTTGAAAATTAATTAGATTATCACGGCAAATAATCCACCAACACAGGGTTGCGAGAATGCCCAATAGGTGAGGATTTAGGCTCAGAAAAAAGAAATAGCTACCTCCTAAATCTAGGAGCTTTAGTACAAGCTAAAGCATGACCTAAATCTAAGCAATGTGGACATAAGAGTTTACCTCACGAGAGAATAAATTGTCCGACTTCTAGACTTATAACCGCCTGAGTGCAACTAACTCCCATGATTTTAAAACCATGTAGTTTGGTCTTATGAATTGCAAGATAGCTAGGGTAGTTATTTAATTAGAAAGAGACTAAAGTCCCAAATAAACTCCCCTAAGAGACTAGAGCATGAGTATAAGCATATGACTTAATCTATAGATGCAAAATCTTTTCAAATTTTATTTCATTTTAGACACATCATTTGATAGGCTTTAGGATTTCTTATGCCTAAATGCTGATGATGAAATAGGTTATTAAGAAGGTGTTCTCCACCATAAGGGATGCCCTGTCAAGCATTCCTTTATCATGAATGGAGATCCTTCATGTTCAAGAGAGAAAGAATATGCATGCATGATGTGAAACATACAACCATACAAAGGGGTTGCAAAAAATTTTAATTATTTTATTTATGTCTTAGGTTTATGATGAGGTTATGAGTTGTTTAAAATTTAGTTATGAGTTATTAGTTGGGTAGAAAAGTTATTTTTATCCTAAGAGCCTAATCATATCCAAGCCACACATTAAAGCATCAATCATTTAAGAAACCATGAAAATCATGTCCTAATGCACAATGTAAACATAACATCAAACAATTATATAAACTATCATAAAAGAATAAAAGGCCGTGTGGTCGTATCACCGCATACAAGAGAGAAAAGATGGTAGCTCTACCCTTATACAACCTAGAATATGAAAGAATAATTATAATTGTATTAAATGTTATGTGGGTCTTTTCTTCATATCTCCATTTCTGATTTGGTTCCTTCTTTGATTTGATGGTGCTTCAAAGGCATCACAGGCACCCCAGACAAAGCCTTCCACTCATCCTAATCCTCATAGCACTAACCCTAATTCCTATTGCAAAATTACATTTATGTGGGAAAAGTAAATCTAACTACACCGCAAAATAGAGGTTAGCTAAATATACATATAATCCCAAGTTGTATTTATTATTTGGACTTAGCACCCTACACATGGGTAACTAAGCCCACCTGTCCTAACTTGGATTATGCTAAAGGATTAAGCAACCTACAAAAAAAGAGCATTCATATTTATTTTTAAGCATCCCTTAAGCATATTCCCCACAAAACATGATTAGGCTAATATTATCCTATCATCTAATCTAAAGCATACACCCTAACATCCAATCTAAAATAATACATTATAAAACAAACATACAACACATCATGCAATCCCCTAACTTAGAGCTAAGTGGTGACTTAATTCTAATGTGTGTATTAAGGCTTGTGTGGTAAGTTGTTAGGCATTAGTGTTGTATTTTCTAAGTGTAGAAGGATTCAATTTAACATGAAAGGTTGATTTCACTTGAAGTAGTTTAATTGATTTGAGAATTTTAATTTGTGTTCTTTTGTTTCATTTTATTATACTTAGCAACTAAGTGTTATAAAGAGAGGAAAAGAGGATTACCCTCTTTCATCCCTACCTTAAGTCACTTTCTAAAGTATATTAATTTGATTTAGTTCTCTTTAGTGAATGGCTTATTAAATGATTTAATTAATCCTAAGTTTAGGTTCACTTTAAATAATCCTATTCAAAATGAAAGGCATCTTAAGATTAATTTAATTGAATTACTATAACATGACATATATTAAATCATTCCATTCCATCACATGTAACATGCATATGATTTAATCTAAGTGTATCTATACATGCAACATATTTTAGCACACTTAAATGATGAATGTATGTATATGTTTAGAATTTATATTTTATTTGATTGAATTATTTAAACATATTAATTTAAAACTTTATCCAAATCTTATGCAAAATGACATAAGAATGAAATTAAATAGCATGTGCCATTATTAAACCATGGAAGTGAGTAATCAAATGACCTCCTTAAGCTAAAGCCTCATATTCTTGGACAAACTATATACCCATTTGCATTCAAACATATGTAAATTTGTATACATGAACATAAGAAGTAAGCTCTAAATCATATGGCTAATTAATTCAACCACTTAGTCAGTTATGAATGCATGCAATTTTAATGTAAAATGGAATTTTATTCACTAATCACATATACATATACATGTACAAAGATATAGGCAAGCATGTCATTGTTAAACTGGAAGTGAGGTAATCAAATGACCTCCTTGGGGCTAACTAAAGCCTTGTATTCTGGATGTCTAGACTATATACTTGGTTTTCTTGGACACACATGGATGTATACATAAATGAGGGAAAGAAAACTATGCAAAGATTGTATATTTTGATTGAATCATTTATATGTATGAATTAAAGCTCTATCAAATTCTAATGTTGAAATATATAAGAATGAAATCAAATGGGTATGCACATTGATAAACCAAAGAAGTGAGGTAATCAAATGACCTTCTTGGGGCTAACTAAAGCCTCATGTTCCCAAGATGTCCAGACTATATACCCATTACCATTCAATCTTATATAAATCAACATGAATAGAGGAAAGAGAACTCAACATTCATACACTTAAGCTATAAGCACATGCATTTCTTATGTATTTATAACTAGCATCATAACACATATTATTATTCATTTATAAGCTTTTGAAAAATACATTTGGATTTAATAGTGATAATAGCCATGCATATATTAAATTAAATCAACACATGCAAGCTTACATAAAGGAAATCCATTTTATTTTACTTGATTTTGAAAAGATGGATGCATGAATTCAAATGACATACCAAATTTAACATGATTGGAAAGAGGAAATCAAATATGAGCATGTGATTCATTCAACCAAACTAGTTCTTAAGGATAATCAAATCAAATAAGATTATTTAAAGCAAACCAAAGCTTCTTTATTAATTATGTTTTGATTTGATTTGATTTAAAGAGGAGAAGAGAAATCATCACTTGCTATTTTAAACCCATTCCTATTAGTGATTTGATTTAATTTAAGGAAATGTAATTAAGTTGATTTTATGGGTTAATTAAGTTGAACCCTTAATTAGATGAATTAATTACCCTTACCTATGTCACCTTAAAGTAATTAACTAAATAATTATGAGCCAACATGATATGCATGGAAAATAAACTTGCAATGATCCTAGGAAATAAAAGGGGCCTAATGCAATTGGCTCATGATTAATATTTAATTAGATTAAGGGACTTAATTAATTACTCTTATGGTTTTCCACACATGTGGACTAACCATAATTTCATTAAACCTTTAGGTTATTAAACACAAAGATTTACCCCATGATTTAATTAATTAAGGTCTAATGTGATTATGATTTCAATTTGATTAAGTGATTTAATTAATTAGTTAAATCTTAATTAATTTCATTTTAAAAAAGGGTGAAATGAACTTAGGAAAGGGTCCCAACCCTATTCCTTAGTTCACTTACTATTAAATAATGATTACTAAAAACTTAATTAACCAATTTATTACTTCATGGATTAATTAATCATTAATTAACTTAAAAGAGTAGTTAAGGTTTAGTTAGTCAATTTGTTTAATTAAGTGAGCAATAAATCCCAAGAAAATCATGAGAGGTAGAGGTCATCCCATTAAATTATCCCACAAAATTTGGGATTAATTGCTCAAGTAATTAAGCTAATAAATTTTGCAATTAAACCTTAATTACTTCAAAATTAGTTAAGATCATTTTAATTAATTTTAAAATACCTTTAAAATAAGTATTTATTTGCATTTTTATTTCTTTATGATTTTTATGATTTTAGAAGTTTCAACCATTAAAAATGATTAATTAAGCCTAATTAAAGCCTAATCCCACCATGTGGCATGCTTGACATTGCACGCTTATGGCACCATGATGGCTATTTAAAACTTATTTGAACCTATACGATGAAACGTGTTTTCATCCACCATCCAATCTAAGATCGATGCTATGATTAATCTTATAACTTAATAGATTAAATCGATTGATCTAGTGGATCTACTCATGACCTCCATTCCAATCATGAATGGATGGTGTGATCTAACATCATGCAAGTGAGGGAGAATGGAGTCCATCCATCATTGCTCACTTGATCTGAGCTTACTTGAGCTTGGATCAACTCCAAAAGGATCCCACACCTTCACACATCATCGGAGGTGATCCAACATCAAGATCACATGAGATGTTTTATTCAAAAGCTCCAACCCATTTTTGCCTAAAGATTAATTTTGGAAGCATACCTCAGGAGCTCAAGAGGTGGGAATGATAGGAAGCTTCATCTAGTGGAGATGAAGTTTGTGAGTAAAATTGGATCAATTCTCACATTCGCTCAAGGCCATGAAGATGATTTGGAGCTCTTTGATCAAAGTCCCACACCTGCTTGGGAAGCTTGGGAGATGGTTTGTTCTTGCTCGATGAGGCCTAAAGGTGTGCAAAGTTAATTTGAGTTTGATGGAGAAATGGAAAAGTTAGGTCAAATTAGTGTCCTATTTGAGATGGATGGGAATGGCATTTTATGATCGAGGAACAAACAAGAGCTTGGGAATGGCTCTAGTGCCTTGGGTAGGGCTCAGGAATGATTTTTATGTTTGTTTGAGTGGAAATGAGGTGGTGTATACCCCCTTTCATCTTGATCAGACTATGGGATTAGGTTTGGCTTGTAGTGGCCGTCCGGCCATCTCAGGGAGTCGTGGGTGGCAGGTAGAAGGTGAGTTGGCTCGGCTTGGTTGGTTGAAGGTGTGGAGGTGGCTGCCAAGGAGGAATCATGGGTGTCCTATGGGTTTCAAATGCTCCAATGGAGAGGGTGAGGTGATTTCACCTCCCATGGGTCATGGCGGACCCAACCACCCTTGGGTTAGTTTGCAGGTCCGCCTAGTGGACCATTGGGAGAGTACCAAGTGGCCAAGAATGAAATGACCACTTACATGGGTGATTTGTCTCATGTGATGCCTTGACCCAAGGTAGAATGATCATTTGGTATTGATTTGATTTGGGTAGATTTGAAATGAGCCAAAAGTGGGTTAGCCCAAATTTCAAGTCAATTGGAGTTGATTTGTTAGGTTTGGCTCAATTTGACTCATTTAGGTCAAATTGGGTTAGTTAGTCAAGTTGACCAATTGGTCAAATTGGGTCAAACCAAGTTTGGTCAAGTTCATATGATCATTTGGGATGTTTTGTTCAATTGGTTTGGTTAGTTTGGCTTAGATTTGATTTTGGCTCATTTGAATTCATTTGGGTCAAATGGTTAAGTTAACCAATTTGACCAAATTGGCCAAATTGGCTTGGGGTGTTTGTTTGGTTTAGTTGACCAATTGAAGATGATTGTAGGCTTTGGTTTCACTAATTTGGATTTGGTTTTGATTTGGGCCAACTTGAACCTTTAGGTCAATTTGGGAAAAGTAGGTCAATTGGGTTCAATAGGTCCAATCATGGCTTTGGTCAAGTTCAACAATCAATTTAATGAACTTGAGCCATTGGTTGTAATCAATTTGGTTTATATTTTGATTTGACCCAATTTGGTCTTTTAGGTGAATTTGGGTCAACTTGGGTCAAGAGAGACCAATTGGGTTTGGTTTGACTCAATTGAAGGTCAAGTCATATTCAAATATTGATTTTGATTTGGTATGAATCATTGGTTTCTTGGATTTGGCTTAGATAATTTGGCTAGTTTGGGTTCATATGGGTTTTGACTTGGTCAAATGACCAAGTTGACTTGGTTTGACCCAATTTATGACAATTGATCAACCTAGGTGATCAACAATCATGATGGGAGGTTTTGATGGTTCAAATTTGGGTAGATTAACTTGGCTCAAATAGTCAAATTGGCCACTTGGGTCAAGTGGACCAATTGGGTTTAGTTGGCTTGATTTGGGTTGGTTTGATTTAGTTGAGTTTATATATGGATTTGGGATTGATATATAAATTCAATTGCAATTGGGTTTCAAATGGGTTTTGGTTCATTTGAATATTTCAAGTCAAGGGTTAAGTTGAATGATTTTGGTTTGACTTGATGATTGTAGAGATTTCTTTATATTTGTGAATATGATTGAAGGTATGATTGATTCATGAGAAAATCAATTGAATTTGGGTTTTGGAATTAAGGAATTTGGCTAAGTCCATGGAGTTGGGTCATGTGGCTTAGTTTGGATTTTGATTTGGTTTGATTTAGTTTTGATGATTTAAATGTATATTTCATTTAAATTTGTGAAGGATTGAAAATATGATTGATTTGTGAGAAAATCAATTGAGTTTGACTTGATTTGGATTAATATTGGCTAAGTCCATGGATGTCCATATGGCTTAAGAAGGGTTTGATTTAGTTTTAATCATTTCAATGTAGATTTGATTTATATTTAAAAAAGATGAAAAGATATAAATTTAATATGAGAAAATCAATTATGGATTTATTTGGATTAAGATTGGCTAAGTCCATGAGATATCATATGGCTTAGAAGGGTTTCAAGTTTGGATTTGATCATGGGCTTCAATCATTTGGTTTGGAATTTGGGTTTAGATTTGATTTGATTTGATGTTTGAATTGAACTTGAGGTTTGGTTTGAGAAGGTGAACATGGATTGGATTTGGGTTGTAAGGTAGGTGGATTATCCTAATCCTAAGGCATAACCTAATCTATGGTTAACCCTTCTAAGTCTTTAGCTAGGTTAAGTGTTTACCTATTAGAAGTGTCTTATGACTAGAAAGTCTTAGTGTTTAGAAGACTCCTAAGTCTAAGATGGGAAGTTGAATCGACTCCAAAAGTGAGGTCAAGCCTTAGGCTCCATAGTGTTGGAGATAGATGACAAGACCAAGCCAAGTTTCACATTATAGACTAATACATCTTTCAATGCTTTGTTTGGGAGACCATGGATACATGAGAACAACATAGTTCCATCCTCTAATGTATGAAGTTTATGAGAGGTGGTATTGTCTACTATGTCAAAGGAGATCTCAAGCCATTTACAATTCATGAGTTCAGCATATATGAGGATATGTGTTACTAACTCCCCAAAAATCAACAAGTCTATTCTCATAAACTTGACCAAAGTTCA
Organism: Cymbidium sinense; assembly: GCA_021442155.1. NCBI lineage: Eukaryota > Viridiplantae > Streptophyta > Magnoliopsida > Asparagales > Orchidaceae > Cymbidium > Cymbidium sinense. The sequence goes on from CM038214.1 coordinate 156,762,082, forward strand.
AAAATAAAAGAAAAGAAAAAGAAAAAGAAAAATCAAAAGAAAGAGAAAAAGAAGAAGAAAAGAAAAGAGAAAATGAAAAGAAAAAATAAAAGGGAGAAAAATAGACTTGAGGGAAGTGGAGCCTACATTAAATTCCACCACGCTCATTATTCCATTCAACATATGGATGACCACCTCCACCAAAAGAGGAAGAGGCTCTAGGGGTGGAAAACCTCTTATTGGCCACCCAATAAAGATATGTCCTAGCTACAAGGAGTACACCTATTATCCATATACTTAGAATCTAGTTCATAGGATGAGTCTTATATGGTTAACACACCAGCTCTTCACGTAGTAGATTCCCTGAGGTGACACTGAGCCGATATAAGAAGGTCTGCCCAAAGCAAAGCATAAGTGTATCCAAGTCTACATGTGAAACATTAGGCATCAGTTGGGAACCTTAGCTCTAACCCACTTTCCTCTCAAAAGTTGAGGGTTTGGTATAAGGAAGCCCCTAATTCATCCATGTGTGAAGACTGAGGTTCTTTTGGGAGCATCCCTCAAGATATGAAGTTGATGTAGAACTTGAGGATGATTCATATAAAGATTTAATAGAATTACCTTTTGATTTGTACTTGCCTTGTGTTAATAATTTAGCAAAGAAAGGGTTAATCCCACATACTTGGTCAAAAAGACTACTTCAAAAAGAATATGGAAGAACAAATGCAAAGCTCTCAAGACTAGACTAGATTCAAGGGTCCATTCAAGATGATGACACTACTAGTCATCACCAATCATTTGGAATCTAATATGTTCTTTTCAAATCACATTAACTCATATGAGGAGTTGTGCTTAGAAACTTCAGATGATCCAGATGATTTTGAAGTCAAAGATGCACCGCCAGAGTTTGAAGAAGAGATCTAGTCAACCATCGACGAACTCAAGGAAATCAACCTAGGAACTAAAGAAGATCCACACATGACATACATCAATTTTTTGTTGAATGAAATTGAAATTAATACTTAGTTACTATTGAGTTTAAGGACCGCATGGAGTTATTAAGAGATGCCTAGATTGGCTCATGTAGTTCCATAAACTAGCAATAGAGCCTATTGCTAACCTATCAAGCAAGCTTCTGACGCATGTGATTAGACATAGAACAAATGTCATTTATGAGTCAAGAAATCGATGCAAGCTTCATTCGAGAAGAAAAATACCCTACTGTTAGCCGTCATCCCAGTTAAGAAAATAATGATAAAATTCACATAGATGCCAATTTTAGGGATTTAAATAAGGCATGTCCAAAAGATGAATTTTCACTACCAATCTCTGGATGGTGACATTGCATCTCTCATGCGCCTTCTTTCATGGATGGCTCATCCGATATAACCAAATAAAGATGGCCCCTAAAGATGAAAGAAACACTTTTAGAACCCCATTGAAATCTATTGCTATAATGGTCATGCCTTTCTTAAAAATGCCGGTGCTACATACAATGGGCTATGACTGAATCTTCAATGAACTTATTCATCATCATGTCGAGTGATATGTCAATGATCTCATGGTAGAGTAAAAGGAAGACCATCTCTTTGACTTGAGAGCCAATAAGATTATTTAACCTCAAAATGAACCCCAAAGTGTGCATTAGTAGTTTTAAGAAAATTCCTTGGTTTGTTGTCCACACTAGGGAATCAAAATTGATCCTGAGAAGATCATGATATTAGAATACCACCCCTAAAAGTTTAAACTCGTGATCATTTTAAGGGTTGGCATATCTAAGATGCTTTATATCCAACCTATCAAAAGATGTCACCATTCACTTAAAAAGGATGCCAAGTTCAAGTGGATGATAAGTGTGAGCATGCCTTCAAAGACTTTACCGATGAGGCCACCATTCTAGCCCCTATCAAGCAAGCTCATACTTTACACCGCTATATGAGATGACCCTTGGTGCTTGTTATGCCAACAAGGAAGAAAATGCACTCTACCTTACCATCATCTAATCCACAGGCTAATCATCCACTCATTGAGAAGCATTGCAAGTTTTAATCTTTTGCATCCCAAAAGCTACAACACTACATACTCTTCTTATAAGGTAAACTTAATCTCTAGGATCAATCCACCATGGTATCTCATGACATGACCAAGCTATCCACTATAGTATCACACCTTTGCCTCATGGTGAAAGGGCAAGTGCTAGTGGATTTCTTAGCACACCCACTTTTCCCTCCGCTTAGTGATTGTCTCCGGAATAAATCATGAACTTAGGGATACTAGCATTCATCACTAAGATGTAATTTGATGGTGCTCAAAGAAGAGAAAACCATAATCTACTATTCAAGAAAGGCAGGGGTAGGAATAGTTCTCTTAACTCTACCGCAATGTGATGAGATTCTCATCATCTCTGCTCAATTTGCACCAACAAAGAAGTCAATAAATGAGGCTCGATTGTCAATCTAGTTATCCATTACTCTAAGCATCAAGAACATCAACATCTAATTATCAACCAAATGTCATAAGGTTATAAAGCCCAAGCTCCATCACTACCATAAGTACACCATGAAGTTGTTGGCAAATCCTAGGTTACCATTTATAAGATTCCTCAAGGAGAGAACATCATAGGTATGCTTTTAGCCAAGCTTGCCAAGGATTTGGCATAAGGATGAGTCCATATCAATAAAGGTCCAAAATAGACTAGTCTTATCCCTTATTGATATTAAACTCATCAAAAGTACTCTTGAAGGGGAGGTGCCATTGCCAAGAAGGACGAGGAGTTAGATTGGAGGCAACGATTCATGGATTACCTAAATAAAAGCAAACTACCCCAAGAGAAGTCCCAAGCCCACCAGATGAAGTAGGGAGCACTTTCCTATGCTCTTATGGATGGTGCCTTATACTGGTCTCTTCATCATGTGGTTATGTTGTTTAGACAAGAAGCTAAAGATCATGACGAGGTACACCTGTGGATTATGTGGAGCCAACCAATAGTCTAAAGATGATAGCAAACAAAAAAGACTATGATACTATTGGTGATCGATGATCAAAGATTGTATGTATACGACTAGGCGAGGCCACCAATATGAAATACATGGTGTAGTCCTACACCAACCACCCAATATTCTACATCCTACATTAGCCTAATGGCCATTCGAAAGTGGTATCACATAGTGGGTCTGACATCCTCCTTCTTCCAAGGGTCATGCTCATCTTAGCTACTAATTACTACTTTTCCAAATGGGTGAAGTGATTTTGCTGAGGTCACACCGATGTGCTCTAGTGTTTAGAACCATATATATATAGGTTTGAGTCTCATAAATTTTTGATAATGGTACCGCATTCAAGAAACCGATCAATAATATATGGAGATACAATAGAGGGAGAAAAGCCTTCAACAAAACTCTCTTCTAAATACTAAAGAAGACACTCAACAACAACAATCGACAATGGCATGAACAATTAGTTGAAGCCTTGTGGGCTTATCGCACCACATATAGAACTCCAACTAAGTTTACTCCTTTCTCCTTAGTGTATGGGTCTCAAGCCATTCTACCATCAAGTCCAACTCCCATCACTAAAGATAGTAGTAATAAGATCACAAAAGAGCAAATGCTAGTATTAGAAGAGCTCAAGGATTGAGGAGACGCCACTGCATGCCAAAACCTTAAGTTGTACAAAACTAAAATGATTGAAGACAACAAGTTACTCCCTAGAGCTTTTCAAGACAGAGTTATTTTAGTTCTAAGGAGACATTATTGCTCATCGTAAGATGGGAGGCAAGTTTGAACCCACTTAGGAAGGACCTTTACCATAGAGAAGGCCTAACAGGGAACTTATCGCCTTATTAATCATAAGAGAGTGCCCAATGCTTCCAATCAATGGGCTCTTCTTAGAAATATTATAAATCAAAAAAATATCATCAATGAAAATTCCATTTTGAATTCAATCTCTTCCATGTTGAAAGTATTCTTGTTTGAATCATGATGTGTTTAGGTAGGTGTAAGGAACCCGTGGCCTCCTATCCTTCATCAACACAATACAAAACACAACTACATAAACATATAAAATAAACACATATCTATCTCTTACTCATGAGATAACACCCCAAGACACCCAGTGCTCGCTAGCATGCTACCTGTGTCACCCTAGTGGTCTTCTTGCTGGAGGATGTAAGTCCGCTTATGCCTTCTTTGGCCCCCGCACATCGATGAGTGCCTTATTAGTTTGGTAGTTTTAATGCGCTAAGATGCCTCATGTTGGCTTTGTTTAACAGGATGTGAGTCTACTATGCTTTCTTCTTAGATTAGCCATTGTGCGCTAACTGATCGAGTATATTTGAGGTTTATGATAAGTCCCCTAGCAGCTCCTTCCCTCCTAATGTTCAAGAGTCCGCCCTTCCTGAGGCTCCACTTAGTACTCAGGTTAAATAACATATGTCTCATGATGACTATCCCAATGATCATTCTCGCTTGGAAAGTTATAAACCTACATGCTTTCTTTTAGTTGATCATTGCACACAAAGCTCCAAGTTTGTTGATCCCACTATGTGATGATACACCACTCATGCGATACACCTTAGTTGCTGGGTCACCTTAGATACACCACTCAAGAGATGTAAGACATGATTTCTTTGAGTTGGCCATCATACACCTATAGCTTTCTTTCCATGGCTTAGATAATGCCCCAAAGACATCTCCGTGGGCACTATATTTGGAATCATTTGTGTCCCCATTTAGACACTACCCATTACTATGACAACCCCTTTCCTAAGAACCACCCATGTGGTTGAGAATCCTTCCATGGATGTGCATTCTCCTTGGTCTAGTAAATTGAGATAGGTCGACATAGCTTCTCAATGTGGTCCCTGCACCAATAGTCCACACAAACATATAAATAAAAATTTATATTCACTTGTGGATTAGAGGACACCCCTACCATTTCCCAAGCAGTATCCTACTTTAGATAATCAAAAACTCCTATAGAATCACTACTATAGAGTTAATATAAGTCCCAGTGGAATTCACTAGCCCTAATTCGTTTATATTGTGCTACCAACAAGTCAATCGAGCGGTTATTCCCTGCTTTAAAAGAAGTAAGTTTGCTATGCCTTCTTCCCAAGATAGCATGCACAATAAAGGAAACTTGGATAGCTCTACCCCACGCTAGTAGACCATCCCTTGATTTGTAAATGAGATATGACAAGTCCATATAGCCCATCATTATGGGTCCATCTCACACGGACATGGTCCATAAATTAAATCTGTCAAATTTAACCAAGCTCACATCCCCAACAGATATGCCCTCAATTCAAAATCAAACTAAACCAAACAAACCATATCAAATCACATAAAATTAAGATAAAATTAATCATGACTACTTCATTGACATAAGTCCCACATTCTCAGTCACCCCAGTCGTTATTTGTTTTACAACCAAGTGTCACCCCAACGACATTCCTCTCTTGAAGATGTAAGTCGCTATGCCTTCTTCTTAGCATAGCCATTACACACAAAGGCATTAGGGGCTTAACTATACCCATGTAGACTATCCATTTGATTTGTAAAGTTGAGGTAGGTCATTTGACATAGCCCATTCTCGGGTCCATCGCATTAGGTCCATACATTAACTTATTAAATTAAACCCATTATATTTTTCCAATGGAGTTAAATCACACCATCCTAGCCCCAAATCTATATAAAGTCACAAATAAATTAAATTCAAAACCAACCTCCTAGTGGAGCCAAATTAAACCAACCCCCTAGAGTCTAAATTAAAGAAATCAACCAAACTTTATCCCTGATACATCCCAAACATATCAATGAAATCAAACTTAAATCCCAATCCCCAATAGCCCAAACATGCTTTAGTGGAAGGTTCATATACCATCCCTTACTGAGCCCATATCTAGATATTCCACCACATCAATTATAACAAATAAATTAAAGTTGATTTGATCTAGTGGATTATAGATTCTTATCCCAAGATCTTCTTACATAAATCATATAATCAAATCAAATTCATACCTTATTCCAAGTGATTTTCTTCTATGCCCTTATATAGATCACATGTCAATGTAATGTGATCCATGATCTCCTCCATGTTTTTTGACATGGAATTCTCAAGAAATCTTATTTATTCTTATGTACAACTTTAATACTTCACCAAAATCCCAACAATGTATTTCAAATTACATCATCTTAACATTGTAATCAACATTTTATGATTTGTGATGGTGCAAGCTCAAACTAACTATATAATATCATGCTAAACATATTATAGGTGAATTAACACACTATATTATATTATAATATATGATGTTATATTATAATTTTCTATAATATAATATATTATCTAACATTACACCTCATTAGAATCACTTAAAAGGAACAAATAACAAAATTTTCTCAAAATGAATAATGTTCATTTTGATGTAAAATTGTTATTTTCTATTAGAAATGGTACAAAATAGTATAATTTTGTGTTTTATTGGTGTGTGCCATGAATTTGGCAAATTCTTCCATCTCAACCTTCAAATAAATATTTGTGTTTTGACCCAATGTATTATATAACAAAAGTAAAACATACTAAAATGTACAATAACATTTAGTAACACACCACCACATTCATCTATATGTGAAGTTATATTGTTATGTACATTATATTTTAATATGCTTCATATAATATATTATCTTACATTACACCTTAAAATGAATCACTTTAAGCAAAAAAATTTATAAAATTTGGTTGAAAAATAATCATTTATTTTGGATGCAAAATTCCATTCTGATTAAATGACATACCATAGCACACCCCATTGATGTTCCCTAAATTACCTTAAATTTTGCCAAATCCCATCATTTCATTTATAAATCAATATTTTATGAATTATACTAGTAAACACTACTACATCATACTATAACAAATTAAAATATGCTAAACAATAAGTACTAATAAATAGTATCTTATAATGCATGATGCTACACTATGTTATGGCATCCTATATTATAATACACTATAACATAATATATTATACTATATTGTATATCACATCACAAGGGATTGCTTAAGATAAAAATCATAAAATTAGTTTAAACAATAAAAATAATATATTTTAGTTGTATCATTTACATATTTTAAATTGAAATATATTATGTCAAGCTCTACTATTATGAATTTGGCCAAATTCCACCATTTTAAATTCTAAATCAACATTTTTTATAAATAATGCTAGTGTAGTTGACCGCATGATTATAAAATACTAAAAGAATTTAAAATGTAGAATAATATATTATGATATATGATGCTATCCTATGCTACAACATATAATATTTATTTTGAACATAAAATCTTACTTTTTAGACTACGAGTGGTGTAGTACACCTTTGGTATTAAAACCTAATTCCCACATCAAATTTAACAAATTTCATCATCTAATTTATTAAATTAATATTTTATGATTTATATTAATATATTATAGCACAATACCATAATATACTAAAACATTTAAAAAACATATTATAACATCCAAAACACATCACTACATGCTCAAATATATGATGCTACATACTATAATATATGGTATTATAATATGATTTAGGTTAGGTTTAGTGTATTCAAATCTCTAATAGTTAAGGGAAAGTTGAAGACATTTTCTTTTATTACCATAATTATTATGTTAGATTAGTCATTCATTAGATCTACTTAATGACATCTTATTCAAGGTTTAGGTTAGTTTGGGTTTTGGGTTTTAAGGTTGGGTTTTAGGTTTTTTTATTTTGTGGGTTTCTATTTAGTTTTAGGGTTTATGGTTTATGGTTAGGGCTTAGTTTGGGTTTAGGTTTTATTTTTTAATGTTTAGGTTTGTGGTTTAGGGTTTAGTTTGTGGTTTAGGTTTATTTTAGGGTTTAGGTTTAAGGTTTGGGTTTGTGGGTTTGGGGTTTAGGTTTAGGTTTTAGTTTTAGGGTTTAAGTTTTAGTTTAGGTTTAAGTTTTTTTAATGAAGAACAAATTTTTTCAATTTTTTTTTATTTTGATTTCAACCAAGAGCACCCCAAGTTTTCTAAGACACAAGCTATGATAGATAAAAAATGAACCCATAGAGTAAATCAAAACCCTAGATAAGTAGAACCATCTATACTATAAATACATATTCCATAAGCATGATCGGATCGATTTTTCTTTCTAGTTCCATCAAAACCACCCCACCTCTCAAGTAGCAGATCTCCATCATATCCTGATCTCTCCGCCACCACCATGGATGTAACCTCCGCCACCTCCCACCACCATAATCACCACTTCTTCTCACCACAACAACCATATCCACCATTCTAGATCCCCCACCACCACTACTACAATAACCACCTTCCTCCTTGCCTCTCAGTGATCTAGAAACCTAGTTGATGGTGATCTTCATCAAGGTTATGCCCATTCTTAGAGTTTGGGTTTGTGGTTTATTTTGGGGTTTAAGGTTTAGATTATAGGTTGTAGGGTTTGGGTTAGTTTAGGTTTTAGGTTTAAGGTTCATGTTTGTGGGTTTGTGGGATTTTGTGGGTTTGTGGGTTTAGGGTTTAGGGTTTTGGTTTAGGTTTAGGGGTTTTTTTATTTTTTTTTTTGGGTAGGTTTTTTGTGGGTTTAGAGCCTAGTTAGATTTTTAGGGTTTAAAAAAATTACAAACCAAGTCTAGGTTTATTTATTATTATATTTAATGATATTTTATTTATATTATTTAGTAGTATTTATTTTATTTAGGTTTATCTTAATTTATATTTTAGGAGTTATAGGTTTTTTATTATTTTTAGGAGGTTATTATTATATTTGGTATTTATTTTATTTTATAGTTTAGGTTTTAATTTTATTTATTAGTAAGTTTAGTATTAGTTTATTTAGTTTGTTTAGGTTTATTTTAGTAGTTTAGTTTAATGATTTTATTTTTTAGTTTGGGTTTTATTTATTTTTTGGTTTATTTTGTTTATTTTTTATTTAGGTTTATTTTATTTTATTAGTTTATTTAATATTTTAGGTTTATTTTTTATAGTATTTGTTTTAGTTTAGTTTATTTATTATTTAGTTTTTATTTATTTTATTTTTAAGTTTAGGTTAGGTTTAGATTTTTGTTTATTTTATATTTTATTTATTTAAGGTTTTATTTTATTTTATTTTATTAGTTTAGTTTTATTTAGGTTTAGTGGGATTTAGGTTTATTATGGGAGGGTGTGGTAGTTAGGTTTAGAGGGTTTGTATTTATTATTTTAGAGAACAAATTCAGATTCAGATTTCTTTTTCAATTTCAACTACCAAGTAGTATACCAAGTTTTCTAAGACACAGTGACATAGTTTAAAAATGTGCACCATAGAGTTAAAAATCCTAGATAAGTAACTTTCTACTATAAAGGTCATAAGCAGATCGTTATTCTTCAATTTCTAGTTCCTATGTAACCACCCCCTCTTAGTGGGATCCACCATCATATCCCTACTCTCTTCCTCTACCATTACCAGCATCACAGCTGTAACCTCCATCGCTCCTCCCACCTCCAAAATCACCACTGCTCTGACCATCACCTCCATATCCACCAGCACATCTAGATCCCCCACCACCACTATGATAACCTTCACCTCACCTTGCCACCACATATATATTGAGCCTAGTTAACGTGATGTTCCTATCTGGTCACCCATTCAGTGTTTTAGTGTTTAGTTTGTTATTTTGTGGGCTAGTTGGGGTTTAGGGTTTAAGGTTTGTGGTTAGGTTAGTTTAAGCTAGGGTTTAGGTTAGGGTTTTAGGGTTTAGGATTTAGGGTTTATAGGGTTTTGGGTTTAGGGTTTTAGGGATTGGGTTTAGGGTTTTATTTAAAAAAATTAAGTAAACCTAGTTTAGTTTATTTTAGTTTATTTGTTATTTTATTTGAACATTTTCTTTACTTAAGTTTATTTTATTTTTATTTAGTTTAGTTATTTATTTTAGTTTAGGTTTTAATTTTTTATTTTAGGTTTTTTATTTTTTTTAGTAGTTTTATTTTTATTTTATTTTAGTTAGTATTTTATTTTCAATTTATTTTAGGTTTATTTTTTTAGTTTTGGTTTTGGTTTATTTTAGTTTATTTTATTAAATTTAGATTTGATTAGGTTTAGGTTTTATTTATCTTAATTTAGTTTATTTATTTTAGGTTTAGTTTATTTTATTTTTTTTTAGGTTTATTTTTTTTATTTAGTTTTTGGTTTTATTTTTTTTTCTTTATTAGTTTATTTTAGGTTTATTTTTTTATTTTATTTTATTTTTATTAGTTTAGGTTTTATTTATTTTATTTTATTTTATTTTATTTTTAGTAGTTTAGTTTCATTTAGATTTTATTTTATTATTTTTATTTTATTTATTTCAGTTTTTTTATTTATTTTATCATTAGGTTTTATTTCTCATTTAGATTTTGTGGTTATTTTTAAGGTCTATAGTTTATTAGTGGGCCTTATCAGTTTAGGCTCAGTGGCTAGTTAGTGGCCTGTGGTTGGCTCAGTGGCCCAGGTTTAGATTAGTTTTTTATTTTAGGTCATGGTATGTGGCTCATCAGGGTTGGCCCAGGATCTATTTTATACTTTACAAATGGAGTATTTTATTTATATTTATTATATTTTTTAGTATATTTTATTATTAGAGAGGTATTTATGCTTAGTTTTATTTTGTTTTATTATTTTATTTTGGTTTAGTTTTATTTTTTATTTTAGGTTTCTTTAGTTTTTTTATTATTTTATTTAATTTTAGGTTTTTATTTTTGGTTTAATTTTAGTTTAGATTAGTTTATTTTTAGTTTATTTTATTTTATTTATTTAGTTTAGTTTTTTAGTTGTGGGTTTAGGGTTTTTTATGATTTAGGTTGGTTTTGGTTTTTGGGTTTTAGGGTTTAGGTAGGTTTTTTTTGGGTTAGATTTTTGTGGTTTATTTTATTTTTATCGATATTGGTTTAGTTTTATTTTAGTTTATTTTTTATTTTATGTGAGTTTTATTTTATTTTATTTTATAGTTTATTTTTATTTTATTTATTTAGTATTTTTTTATTTATTTAGTAGGTTTATTTAATTTATTTTTTAGTTATTTATTTTATTTATTTATTTTATTTATTTTATAGGTTTATTTTATTTTAGTTTTTTTAGTTTTTATTTTAGGTTTTATTTTTAGTTTAGGTTTATAGTTTTATCTTTTTAGTTTAGGTTTTTTAATTTAGTTTTTATTTAGTTTAGTTTTTTATTATTTTGTTTTATTTTTTTATTTTAAGTTTAGGTTTTTTTAAAGTATGGTTTAGGTTTTATTTTTTATTTTATTTTTTTATGTTTTTATTTCATTTAGTTTTATTTTATTTTATTTTAATTTATTTTATTTTTTATTTATGTTTAGTTTTATTTATTTTTAATCTAGTTTTATTTATTTTTATTAGTAGGTTTATTATTTTATTTATTTTTATTATTTTATTTATTTTTAGTTTAGGTTTATATTTTATTTTTTAATCTTAGTCAGTTTTTACTCAGTTTATTTAGTTTTTTTAGAGGTTTATAGGGCCCAGGGCCCAAGGGCCCAGGGCCCAGGTTTTTCAGTCTCATGATCTCCTGGGGTTTGGGCCTTATTTAGGTTTTTTTCATGAGTCAAATTGGGGATGTTAGTCAGGGTCTGAGTAGCATTTAGGGTTGGGATTTAGGTCAGTAGTGTTGTGGTTTATTTTAGGTCTTAGTCATTATTAGTGTTTAGACTAGTGGAGTGGCCCAGGATAGGGTTTATTTAATTAGTTTTATTAATTAAGTTTTATTTAGTTTATTTTATTTATTTTTATTTAGGTTTATTATTATTTAATTTATTATTAAGGTTATTTAGTTTATTTTTGATTAGTAGTTTATGCTTATTTTAGAAGTATATTTTATTTTTGGTAGGATTTATTTTTATTTTTAGGTTATTAGTTTTATTTATTTAGTTTAGTTGTTATTTTTTTAATTTTTTTAGATTTTATTTTAGTTTATTTTATTTTATTTAGATTATTAGTATTTATTTAGTAGGTTTAAGTTTATTTATTTAGTAATTTAGTTTAGGTTAGATTTTATTTATTTTTTTTTTATATTTTAGTAAGTTATAATTTTAATTTTTTTTAGGTTTATTTTTAGTTTAGTTTTATTTAGTTTTATTTTATAGGTTTATTTTATTTTATTTTATGTTTAATTTATTTTATTAGTTTTTTTTATTTTGTGGTTTATTTTATTTTGGTTTAGTTTAGGTTTTATTTATTTATTTTAACTAGTTTATTTTTTTATTTTATTTTAATGCTATTTTATTTGGGTTTAGGTTTTATAGTTTAATTTTTTAATTTTATTATTTATGTTTTATTTAATATTTTATTTAGTTATTTTTTTATTTTTTAGTTTAGGGTCTGGGTTGGCTCAGAGTTTAGTGGATTTAAGGTTTAGTTTTATGTAGTTTGTGGTTTTTTTAGTTAGGTTTTATTTTATTTTATTTATTTTAAATACAAAGTTTATGTATTTTATTTTATTTATTTAGTTTATTTATTATTTTTATTTTATTTAATAGTCTATTTATTTAGTTTATTTTGTTTATTTATTTTATTTAGTTTATTTAGTTTTATAGTAGTATTTATTATTTTAGTTTATTTTATTTTTTAGGTTTTTTTTATTTTAAGTATTTTAGGTTTTATTTATAGATTTATTTAGTTTATTTTATTTTATTTAGGTTTAGTTATTTTAGATTATTAGGTTTAAGTTTAGGTTTATTTATTTAGTTTAGTTTAGTTTAGTTTTTATTTTTTATTTAGGTTTATTTTTTATTTTGGTTTTATTTTATTTATTTTAAGTTTATTTTATGTTTATTTTTTTAGTTTTATTTTTATTTTATTTTATTTTATTTTATTTTATTTTTTTATTTTAAGTTTAGGTTTTATTTTCTTTAAGTTTTTATTTTATTTCAATTTAGGTTTTATTTATTTTATTAGTTTAACTTTAATTTTTATTTTATTTTCTTTTTTAGTTTAGTTTAGTTTCTTAGTATCGAACCACCTTTTTTAGCTGATCCATCATATTAATTTGCCACCACCATGATTTATTTAACCTAGTGTTTCAAGTTCATATATAACCTTCATATCCATTATACCACCAGATAGGTTTAGCCATTTTAGATTGAGTATAGTGATGTTTAACAAGGTTTACCATTCTTTTTTTTTTAGCTTATTAAGTTTTAGGGTTTATGTTTATTTTTAATTTATTTAGTTACTTTAAGTTTAGATTTAGGTTAGGGGAGGTTTAGGTTTGTTTAGAGAGGTTAGGGTTTTAGGGTTTAGTTGTGGTTTGGGTAGTGAGGGTTTAGTTTTGGATTTGTTTAGAGTATATCAGTGATCAGTTTTGGGTGGTTTGTTTAAGTTATAGTTAGTCAGTGGCCCAGTCAGGTCAGTTATTAGTTTATTAGGATAGGGCCCAGATTTTAGGGCCCAGAGTAGGGCCCATGTCATTTAGTTTATTTTGGTTAGCCCAGGGCCCATGGTTTTTGGTAGAAAGTCAGTGTTCATTTTAGAACCCAGCCTGTCTTTAAGTGGCCCAGTATTTTCAGTTAGGTCATCTCCTTCCCAGTAAGTTCATCAGTGGCCTAGTCTTAGGGCCCAGATCCAGGCATATATGTGGCTTCTCAGTGGCCCAGGCCCATTTGGTCAGGTCAGGGCCCAGTTAGGCCCAGTGGCCCAGGGTTTAGGTCAGTTAGGCCCAGGGCCTAGGGTTTGTATTTGTGTTTAGCCTGTTTTAGTTCAGCCTACCAGAGGTAGGGCCTGGATCAGATTAGGGAGGGTCATTTTATCAAACCCAAGAGGTCCAGGATCATTAGATTTTATTTGTTTTTTTTATTTTATTTTTTTCTTTTATTTAGTTTATTTTTATTTTATTTAATTTATTTATTTCTTTTAGGTTTATTTATTTTAGTTTAAGTTTTAATTTAGTTTATTTTTAATTTAGGTTTATTTATTTTTTTTATTTTTTTATTTAGTTTAGTTATTTTTTATTTTTTAGTTTGGGTTTTATTTTATTTTTTTTTATGTTTTAATTTAGGTTTATTTTATTTATTTTTTTATTTTAGGTTTAGGTTTATTTTAGTTTATTTTATTTTTGTATTTAGGGTTTGTTTAGTTTATTTTAAGTTTTAGGTTTATTTTATTATTTGTTTATTTTGTTTATTTGGTTTATTTTATTTATTTATTTTTATTTAGTTTAGATTTTATTTTCATTTTAGGTTTTATTTTTATATTTTTTTATTTTAGGTTTATATTTTTTATTTTTTTTATTTTATTTATTTTAGTTTTATTTTTATTTTATGTTTAGTTTTATTTTATTTTAGTTTTTAATCTTTATTTTATTTTAGTTTAGTTTAGATTTTGATTTTATTTTATTTTAATTTATTTATTTTATTTTATTTTATTTTTAGGTTTAGTCAGTTTATTTTATTATTATTTTTTGGTTTTTATTTTATTTTTTTATTTTTTAGGTTTTTATTTTATTTTTATTTTATGGTATTTTTTTTATTTATTTTATTTATTTTATTTTTGGGTTTGTGGCTTATTTTAAAGTAGTTAGCTTATTTTATTATTTTAGGTTTAGTTTATAGGTTTATTTTATAATTTAGGTTATTTATGGTTTTATTTATTGTGGGTTTAGTGTTTAAGTTTGGGTTTTTTTCTTATTAGATTTTTTTTATTATAGGGTTTTGCTTGTGGTTTAGGTTTAGCTTTGTGGTTTAGGTTTATTTAGTTTAGGTTTAGGTTTTAGTTTAGCTGTTTTGATTTTTTTTTAACATAGAACAAATTCATATTCAACATTTCTTCTTTGATTTTTCAACCAAGTAACACACCAAGTTTTCTAAGACATAAGAGATGACATAGATAATTAGCATGCATAGAGAAAATCAAAAGCCAGATAACTAGAACCATCTCTACTTTAACATAATTCCATAAGCAAGATCTAATCAACCGTTCTTAATTTATTATCAGCCCAACCTCTAGTAGGATCCACAATTATATCCATCTCTCCTCCACCACCACCATGGTTGTAACCTCCATTGCTCCTCCCACCTCCATAACTACCATCACCACCTCCTCCATATCAACTAGCCTCCATCCCCCACCACCATGGATAAATGCCGCCTGCTTTACACCACAAGATCTAGAATGAGCCAGTTGATATGATGCTCTTGCCAAGATTTTGCACATTCTTAGGTTTAAGTTAGTTTATTAGGTTTTAAGGTTTAGGTTTATTTTTTAATTTTTTAGTTACTTTAGTTTTAAAGTTTGGGGGGTTTGGTATTAGGTCAGGGTAGGGTTTAGGTGAGGTTTAGGGTTGGGTATGCATAGGGTTTAGCATAGGTTAATAGGGTTTAGTTATAGGGTTTTAAGAGTCGAGGGGTCAGATTGTTAAAGCAAAAGGTAGTTTTAGTTTATTTATTTATTTAGTTTATTTATTTTATTTAGTTTTATTTAAGATTTTAGTGAGGTTTATTTTAATATTTAGTTTAGTATAATTTTAAGATTTTATTTTATCTTTAGGTTTATTTTATTTTTAGTTTAGTTATTTTATTTTATTTATGTTTTGTTTATTTTAGTTTTATTTTATTAATTTTTAGTTTAGATTTTATTTATTTATTTTAGTTATTAGTTTATTTTAGTTTATTTTGGTTTATGTTTTTTTGTTTGGGGTTTATGTTTTATTTTATATTTTTTTCTTTTATTTTAAGATTTATTTTTTGGTTTAGGTTTTGTTTTATTTTATTTAATATATTTTTTATTTTAATTTTATTTTATGTTTATTTATTTTATTTAGGTTTTTTAATCTAGGTTTATTTTATTTTAGTTTATTATGTTTTATTTATTTTAGGTTTTAATCTTATTTTATTTTAGTTTATTTTTTTTATTTTATTTTATTATTTATTTTTTATTTTATTTATTTTTATTTATTAGGTTTAGTGATTTTATTATTTTATTATTATTTATCAGTTTATTTATTTTATTTAGGTTTATTTAGAAGTTGTGTCCTCATGGTCATAGGTTATTTTGGCCTAGGGCCCAGTGTTAGGTTTAGGTGTGGTTAAGCTCAGTAGTTTGGGCTCAGTTCACCAGTGGGTCTCAGTGGCCTGAGTGGCCTATGGTTTTAGGTCTGGTATGTGTGATCAGGGCTCAGGTTTTAGATCCATGATTTGCATGTGGCCTGGGTAAGGTTTATGGCCCAGTCAGGTTAGGCCTTTTAGTTTAGTTTTTGTGGTTTAGATTTAGGGTTTTTTATAGTTTAGGATGGGATGGGAGGTTTAGTGTAGGTCAGTTAGTTTTAAATTAAGCAAACTAGGTTTAAGTTTAGTTTATCTATTTATATAATTTAATTTATTTTAATTTTATTTAAATTTTTATTTTAGTTTAGTTTAAATTTTATTTATTTATTTAGTTTTTTTATTTTATTTGTTAATATAGTTTATTTATTTTAGTTGAGTTTTATTTTTATTTTATTTTTAGTTTTATTTTTTTTTTTTAGTTTAGTAGTTTTTTTATTTTATTTTAGTCTTTTTATTTTTAGGTTTTATTTTAGGTTTATTTTGGTTTTATTTTTAGTTTATTTAGTATTTTAGTTTATTTTATTTATTTAGGTTTAGTTTGGGTTTATTTTATTTTTTTATTTATTTTAGTTTAGTTATTTTATTTTATTTATTTTATTATTTTATTTTATTTTAGGTAGTTTTATTTTTATTTATTTGTGTTTTATTTTTTAGGTTTATATTTTTAGGTTTAGTTTTATTTTGTTTTATTTTATTTTATTTTAGGTTTATTTTATTTTTAGTTTTATTTTGTTTTAGGTTTTTTTATTTTAGTTTAGTTTATTTTTATTTTATTTTATTTATTTTATTTTATTTTTATTTTATTATTATATTTAGGTTTTTAGTTTATTTGTTAATTATTTTATTAGAGTTTATATTTTATTTTATGTAGTCTTTATTTTATTTAGTTTTTAATTTATTTTATTTAGCTCAGCCTTATATTTAGTTTTATTTGGTAGATTTAGTGGTAGTCAGCCTCAGGTTGTGGTTTAGATTTTTGTGGCCTGGGAGTAGGCCAGGGTTAAGATAGAAGCCCAGGTCATGGGCCTGTGGCTCTCATTTGGGTCATTTGGCCTGGCCTGGGGCTGTGGCTCAGGTCATGGCTCAGCTGTGGCCTTGTGGCCTGTGGTCTTGGGCCTTCAGGGCCTTTGGTTTTCCAGGGTCTCAGGGCTTTTTGTGGCTTTATTTAGGCCTGGGCCTTTCAGTTAGTCAGTGGTCAGTTTGTGGAGGTCTTCAGTATGGGTATTATTTAAATCAAACCCGGCAAGTCTTATTTAATTATTATTTAGTTTATTTATTTTATTATTATTTTATTTATTTATTTTATCCATTTAATTAGTTTATTTATTTTGGTCCATTTATTTTAAATTATGTTTATTTTAGTTTATATTAGGCTCATTATTTTTACTGAATATTTTTATTTTATTTTAGTCATGTTTTATTTTAATTTTTGGGTTTTAGGTTTATTATATTTTTAGGTAGGTTTTAAGTTTATTTTGTTTATTTTAGTTTAGTTTTAGTTTTATTTTATTTTATTTATTAGTTTAGGTTTAGGTTAATTTTTTAGTTTTTTATTTATTTTAGAAAGTTTATTTTAGTTTAGGTTTTCATTTTTTTTTTTTGTTTATTTTATCTTATTTTAGGTTTAAGTTTTTTTAGTTTAGTAGTTTTATTTTATTTATTTTGGTTTTATTTGGTTTTTTTTAGGTTTTATTTTTATTTATTTTATTTTTTTATTTATTTATTATTTTTATTTTATTTAGGTTTTTTTTAGTTTAGTTTAGTTTATTTATTTTATTTTTTAGTTATTATTTTATTTTATTTTATTTTTTTAGGTTTAAGTTCATGTTTAGGTTTTAGTTTATGTTTTATTTTTATTTTATTTTTTTTATTTTTTTTAGGTTTATTTATTTATTTTAGTTTTGGATTTATTTAGTTTAGGTTTAAGTTTTTAATGGGTTTTGGATTTTAGGATTTAGGGTTTGGGTTTATTTAGGTTTTTTAGGTTTAGGATTTAAATTTTAGTTTAGGTTTAGTTTAAGGTTTTTTTAATAGAGAATAAATTAAATTCAACATTTCTTCTTTTCGATTTCATCAACCAAGTTGCACCCAAGTTTTCTAAATCAAATGATGACATAGATAAAAATGAGCACCATAGAGAAAATCAAAACCATAGATAAGTAGTTTCTACTATAAAGACACAATTTAAGTAGTATCAAATGCTTTAATTTGTTCCCATCAAAACCAGCCTCTCAGTAGTGATCCGCCATCATATCTTAGATCTTCCCTCACCACCGCTTAACCTCCGCTTCTCCTCCCCGCCTCCATAACCACCACTACTCTGACCACCACCTCCATATCCACCAACACCTCTAGATCTCCCACCGCCAATGCGATAACTGCCACCTTTGCCTTCGCCTCCACCTCTAGATCTAGACTGAGCTTGGTTGACAGTGATGTTCTCGCCATCAAGGTCCTTCCCATTCTTAGGGTTTAGGTTTATTTGGTTTTAGGGTTTAGGTTTATTTTTTAATTTATTTTACTACTTTTTAGTTTAAGGTTGTGGTTTTTTTGGTTTATGGTTATTATTATGGTTGGGGTTTAGGTTTTTAAGGGTTTAGGTTTTTTGGGTTTAGGGTTTAATGTTAAGGGTTTTATTTTTAGTTGGGTTTAGGTTTTTGATTAATAGGTTTAGTTTATTTAGTTTTTTTTATTTTATTTATATTTTTATTTTATTTAATTTAGTTTATATTTTAGTTTAGGTTTTATTTTAGTTTATTTTTAGGTAGTTTAGGTTTATGTTTTATTTTTAGTTTATTTTTATTTATTTTTATTTTATGTTTTATTTTTATTTTAGGTTTAGGTTTATTTTGTTTTTAGTTTAGCTTTTTTTATTTAGTTTATTTTATTTATTTAGTTTATTTATTTATTTATTTTGTATTTAGGTTTAATTTATTTTAGTTTATTTTTTTAGGTTTATTTAATTATATTTATTTTGGTTTATATTTTTTTTTAGGTTTTTTTCATTTTAAGTTTTATTTTTAGGTTTATTTTTAGGTTTATGTTTTTTTATTTAGTTATTATTTTATTTTATTTTATTTTAGGTTTATTTTATTTTATTAGTTAGTTTATTTATAGTTTATTAGTCATTATTTATCTTTAATAGATTTATTTATTTTATCTATAGCTTTATTATTTATTATTTTACATTTATATAGTTTAGCATAGTTTAGTATATTTTATTATTTATTTAGGCATTTTATTATATTTTTTTATTATTTAGTTTTATTTTTTTTGTGGTAGGATTTAGTTTGGGGAGGGTCAGGTTTAAGTTTGTGTGGCTATGGGGATGTGGATTTATAGTCAGGTGAGAGTAGTATGGTTTAGGTTAGGGTTGGGTTTGGGTCATTGAGGGTTTAAGATTTAGGTTTGGGGTTTGTGGTTTAGAGTTTAGGGTGTTGATGTTTTGAAGGATTTAGGGTTTTGGTATTATTATTTTAAAACAAAGAAAATTTAGATTCAACATTTCTTCATTTTGATTTCATCAAGTAACACACCAAGTTTTCTAAGACACAAGTGATAACATAGATAAATGAGCACACATAGAGCAAATCAAAAACCCTAGATAACTAGAGTCATCTCAACTATAAAGACATGATTTCATAAGCAATAAATCAGGTCGATCATTCTTTTAGATGGTTAAAACCTCTAGTAGCATGATCCACCATCATATCCCCATTTCGCATTAACTTGGTCATAACCTCCATCGCCCTCCCCATAACCACCACTATTATACTACCACCTCCATATCCACCAAGTTCCCTCCATAATTAGTTATCTTATTTTTTATCCATGTCTAGAGCCTGGGTTGATATATTTTTTTATTGGGTTTATATTTTATATAGTTCATTTTAAATTTATTTTGTTTAGGTTTGATTTAGTTTTGGTTTTTTTTTTATTTTGGTTTAGTAAGGTTTGGGTTTTAAGGTTTAATTTTATTTGTTTTTTTTGGTTTATTTTATTTAGGTTTATTTTATTTTGTGGTTTGGTTTTAGTTCATTTAGGTTTAGTTTTGGGTTTTATTTTATTTATTTAAAGTTTAGATTTAGGTTAAGAGTTTTAGGTTGGTTTAGTATTTATTTGGGTAGTGGTTATTTTTTTTAAGGTATAGTTTAGTATGGTTATTTTATTAATCAGTAGGTTTATTTAGTTATCTTTATTTTTTAATTATCATTTTATAGGTTTATTTTATTTGATTTATTATTTATTTATTTTTTTTATTTTTTATTAGTAGTTTTAGTTTATGTTTATTTTTAGGAGTTTTATTTTATTTTATTTTTATTTAGATTTAGGTTTTATTTTAATTTTTGGTTTATTTTATTTTTTTTTAGTTGGTTTTGGATTTTGTAAG
Source organism: Cymbidium sinense (assembly GCA_021442155.1). NCBI lineage: Eukaryota > Viridiplantae > Streptophyta > Magnoliopsida > Asparagales > Orchidaceae > Cymbidium > Cymbidium sinense. Next base: position 156,782,567 of record CM038214.1, read on the forward strand.
ATAGAGTATTTCAATTAATTTATTTTAGACAGAAGTTAGCTAGGCAGTAGGTTATCATCTTATTAGTAGGCTCATTTATCTTTTATCTTTCCCATTTAATTTATTACATTATCCATTTATTTATTCCACCACCAGGTTTTTATCTTATAGTCCTTATTCATCTCAGTCACCAGCCATCCCATCCTATCACCCAGGGCCTCCCACTATTTTCCTTCCACCTTCTTTTTTCAGTTTTATTTTTTATTTTAGGGTTTAGTTTGGTTAAGTTATTATTTCTGATTTTTAAATTTATTTAGACTTTTAGTTTAGTTGGGTCAGGGTAGGTTTAGGGCTCAGTTTAGAGTCTTTTATTCTTAGGGTTTATGGAGTTAGGGTTTTGGTAGGGTTTTAGGTTTTAGTAGGTTTGGGGTTGTGGTGGGGTTTGGGTTGGGAAGGTGGGAGGTTTAAAGGGTTTAGGGTTTAAAGCTTTTTTACAAAAAAGCAAACCCGGCAGGTTTAGGTTTAATTAGTTTAATTTTATTTATTTTATCTTATTTTATTTTATTTTTATTTAGTTTATTTTATTTATTTAGTTTGTCTTATTTATTTTGGATTTTAGTTTAGGTTATTTATTTTAGTTTATTTTTTAGGTTTAAGTTTTTATTTATTTTTAGTTTAGTTTTAATTTTAGTTTAATTTTAGGTTTAGTTTTTTATTTTATTTTTGATTAGGTTTAGGTTTTTTATTTTATTATTTTAGGTATTTGCTTTTAGGTTTATTTTTAGATTTTATTTTTAGTAGATTAAGTTTATTTTAGTTTATTTAATTTATTTTGGCCTAGGTTTAGGTTTTATTTTAGTTTTAGGTTTAGGTTTAGTTTATTTTAGTTTAGGTTTTTATGTTTTGTTTTAATTTTTTATTTTAGTTTAGGTTTTTTTAAGGTTTATTTGTTTATTTTATTTATTATAAGTTTTATTTATGTGTTTTATTTTTAGGTTTTTTTATTTAATTTTAATTTAATTTAGGTTTATTTTATTTTTTATTTTATTTTAGGTAGTTTATTATTTAGGTTTATTTTAATAGTTTAGTATTTATTCTTAGTTTATTTATCTATTTTATCAGTAGTTAGGTTATTGGTTTATTATTTAGTTTTAATCTTATAGTTTAAGCTCAGGTTTAGGTCTTTTAGGGTAAGTGGTCAGCCTCTCAGGGTCAGGTAACGTCTTGGGAGCCTGGCCTAGTCTGTGGCCTAGTAGGGCCTTGTGGTCACCAGTTAGGTCAGAAGATCCAGGGCCCAGATCCAGGTTGGGCTGGCCTGGGTGGTTAGAGGTCAGTGTCAGTTTTGTTCATGGCCTATGGTCAAGATTTGTCAGTGGCCTGTTGGGCCCAGGATTTCAGGGTCAGTGATCAGGTGGGCCCATGGCCCAGGTTAAGGCCCAGGTGGCCTGTTTAGGCTCAGGGCCTGTGGCCCAGGATCAGGGCCTAGTGGGCCTTACTTTAAAATCAAATCAGGTTTAGGTTTAATTTAACCCATCTTTATTTATCTTAGCTATTTTATATTTTTATCAGATTATCTTATTTATAGCCTATCTTTAGGCCCATTTTATCATGTGCAGGTTTTATCTTGTATCTTTTTATCTTATGATCTTTTATTATTTTTAGCTCAGGTTTTAGTGGCTCAGTGGCCTGGCCCAGGTTTAGGGCCCAGGGTAGGGTCTAGTGATGGTTTATATTTCAGGTTTAGGCCTGGGCTTTAGGGCCCAGTTGTTGTGGTTGGGGCCCAAGGTCAGGGTAGAGTTTAGTTTACTGGGGCCTGGGTGGTAAGTCCAGGAGTGTCAGGTTTAGGTTTAGAGTTTAGGAGTTTAGGGTCTTAGGGTAGGGGTGGTCAGTTTAAGTTAGGGAGTGTTCAGTTTCAGTTTGTGGTTTTTGGTTTGGGAGGTTTAGGGTTTAGGTCAGGAAGTAGGTTTAGGATTTGGTTAGTTTAGGGTTTAGGGTCGAGAGTTTTATTTTATATTTTAAGGTTTAAGGTTTAGAGTGGTTTTAGTGGTAGTTTTAGTTTAGTGGTTTTTGGTCTTTAGCAGACCAAATTGATTCAACATTTCTTCTTACACCAAGTTACAAGTTAATAAATAGATAAAAATGAGCATGCATAGAGCAAATCAAAAACCCTAGATAACTAGAATCATCTTTAGTGTAAAGACACGCCCATAAGCAACTGATGGATTGACCATTCTTCGCCCCATCCCCATCTAACCACCTCTCACAGTAGTGGGATCCGCCATCATGTCCCTGATCTCTCCCTCCACCACCACCACGGCTGTAACCTCCATCGCTCCTTCTGCATCCATAACCACCACTGCTTTGACCACCACCTCCATATCCACCACCTCGATCCCCCACCACCAGTGATAACCGCCCGCTTCACCTCCATAAATCTAGATTGAGCCTGGTTGACGTTGATGTTCATGCCATCAAGGTTCCGCCATTCTTTTAGTTTTAATTTTTAATTTTTATTTTTATTTATTTTTTATTTTTATTTTATTTTTTATTTTTTTTTTATTTTTTATTTTATTTTTTTTTTTTTTAGGTTTTTTTTTGGGAAACCCCATGTGGGGAATTTTATTGCCACAAAAGAGGGTTACAAGGTCCTTAAAGGGGATAAACTCTAACTATTACTCAAAGAGCTACAACCAAGATAGGAGTAAATCTATCTAAGTACCAAAAGCAAAAGAAAACAAGAAAGCAATCAAAAGATACAAATTGGTTAACATAATAAGCCAATGGAAGATTAGGGTCTGCTCTAGGATGTGAGAATGCATGACACTGAGCAAACCTACAAGAGGACACGAGAGAAACACTTGTATAGCATCCATTTGGTAAAAGTCTTGATATCCTTAGTACCTGCAAATATAATCAAAACCATATACAGGGTAGATAGAGAGTCATCAAAGCCATAATAAGCTCCCATCCTAGTTATAAGACCCGATATAAGACACCATGTCAATGAATTCAAAGACCAATACAAGTAGATCATCATATTCAAGATAAAGAAGCTCACTAAAAGTCCACCCATTTAGATAGAGCATGATAAGGTTTGAATATGAATTAGTTAAGATCATCTTAACAGTGACCTGCAAAAGTCTAACAAAGCTAGGCAAAAGATAAGAGAAGCAAGAAGTAAAATGGTTTTCACGCTGGCTGCAAAGACCATAAGCAGCAAACAACAAATAGGTAACACCACATTGCCAGCCAGGTGAATTAAGTAAGCTACAAGAAACCAGAAAGTTAGCAAACCCCCAGCCCAATTGACCATAATTACAGAAGTCAGATGGGTTGGAAAGAAAGTAGCAGATAGTAAAAATAAGGTAGAGAGCAGCTTCTCCTTTATTTGGAGGCTATCCCCACCACAAAAAATTCTAGTAAGAGATAATCGAGCAAAAGTTTAGTAACAGTTGCTTAGTAGCGTAAAATAGTAATCCGCGCCAAAAGAAATAAATAATAATAAGGGTGACCAATAACCCAACTATCTATAAAAGGTAAAATAGTGATTAAGACCGTAAAGTAGAAGAGTACCTCATGATCTATGTTCTCATCATAGCCAAGAGAGAGAAAATAACAACAGAAAGATCAAACTGATATTAGCAGTAAAATAAGACAAAAAAACAAAGAGCACTTGCAGAGCAAAGTACTCTAAAAACCAAAATCCAACAATGGAGGTAATGATATAATTCCATTCTTGCAAAGAGATATTAAAGTAGACATGGGATTTCCCAAACAAGAAAGTTACAGCAATAAGGAAGGTTGCAACCATTTGATGCTCAACAGTTGTCCTACCTTGGACAAAAGTAATTAAGCTGCAAGAAGCAAGAAAGTCAGCAAAACCCCAACTCAGCTGTCTACAGTTACAAAAATCAGTAGGAATGAGCAGAAAGTAGTAGATAGAGAGGGATATGATAGCTCCCCACCAAAAGCCAATCTGGTAAGAGACATTCAGTGCAAATAGTTCAGTAGCATACACTTTAATCCAATTCGCCAAAAGATAATGATAGTAATAACCAGGAGGTTGGCCAATAACCCAATTATGCAAATAAGATAAACCATTGATTAAGTTCAAGTAGAACAGAAGAATGATCATCAAGATTTGCATGTTCCCATCATAGCATACAGATGGAAACCAACAGCAGGGAAGACCAACAGCAGCCCAGATGTTAGCAGCAAAGACAGAAAGAAAAACAAAGAAAATTTGTCGGCAAGGTACTCAAAATTCCAAAACCAACAAGTGGAGACATTGTTATAGTTTTACACCATTAAGAAAAGAAATCTTTAAGAACAAAGATATAAAATAGAGAATGAATGAGTTCAAGTAATTCCCAGTAAACAGGTAACAACCTCAAAGAAGGCGTAATGAAAATCCATTAAGTAACTCCAAACTTGTCGAGCATGGGAAACAAGTCCAAAACAAGAAGATTGACAAGATTCTCAAGGGTCCAATTCAACCAACAACTAAGAAAGGAGATACCAACAAGTTGACCATAGGAAAAGCCATTAAGAGTAGAGAGCATAAAATCGATCCCATAATAAAAGAGAAGAATTTGATTATGGCAAACATAACCAAGATGAAAAGAGTAACACCATGTTTGATCAAAATAGCCCACCGATAATAACACAAACAAGCAGAATCGAGAATAAAAAAACATCCATAAGTCACAAAACAACTGGAAACAGTCTCAAAACCAATGACTAGCATTGAGAGGAATAACAAGACCTTTCCAGATCAAAAAATACAGTCTAGCAGCAATGCTCAGAATGAGAGGAAAATAAAGTAAAAACCCAAAAAGAGAGGCAACATGAAAACCCATTCTTGTAGGGACCAAGAGAAAATAGCCAGCAAAAAAAAATTCTCTCCAGACAAGAGCAATAAAAGAGATTGACCAAAGCCCCAATCTCAAAACATGCACAAAAGGATCTCACTGAACAAAATAGAATCAATCTAAAGAAACTCCATCCGCCTAAAAAAATAAACAAGGTAAAAAAAAAACAATGAATGCCGAGATTCCACCTGTGCAAAGTAAAAGAAGCATAAAAAGATAACCAAGAAATAATAACAAAGTTTTACATAATAATAAGTCTGCCAGAAGGGGTAAGGAGGTCAGCAGCAGTCTATAAGTAAACCTGCAAAAAATAACCTTGGCAGGTGGTAGGAAAGAAGAAAGCCTGCCATGACAAGATCCCACCAAAGGGACACTGCTGAATCAGAAAATGGTTTCCAAAGAGAGCAGGATGAATGGGGTCCAGATTCCAGTATAGACAATAGCCAAGAAGATAAATATCAGCAATAAGGCCAAAAAACCTCTTCATGCAGAAAATTAAAATAAAAGATAACTCCCAGAAATAAAAGGAAAATGTCACCAAAACTAGAGTCAAAGAGAATATCAAGAAGAAATGTTAAGATGTCAAACCCAACAAACCATCAATATGCAACTATATAATGAACACTAATACAATGCATAGAAACAACATAGGTAACTAAGATTCTCCAAGAATATCTTTGAGAAAGAGCAGTTTAAAAATTAATGGTAGAGCTAAACCCATCAAAATAAATATCTCCATCCAAAGAATGATTAAGCCCCTAGGATTAGGAATGAAGGCAAGATTGATATTAAAATCCCAAATAGGAGTGGTGTTATAAAACCAATAGCGACACATAGCTCAACAAAATTCCAATGCAGGGTATTAGTATGCACATAGCTCAACAGCAGCCCTTTATTAGTGTAAATGCCAAAAGTAGAGAGCCTCCAAATAGAGGAGAAGCTATTAAAACACTAAATCCTAGCACAGAGATCAAGACAATAAGTAATATCTATGTGAAGCATCCACAAAAGACACAAAAAGGAGTAGGAAGCCATAAAATAAAGAGGCATACAGTCAAAAGACCAATGGATAGTATACATCAAAAGGTTAAATTAAGTTCTCAGATAAGGAAACCCAGAATTGTCCAAGTTAACCAACCCACACAAGTGTTTGGGTAAGGTGAGTTGATCAAAGAAGATGATACCATCTGATCTAGCACCCAGATTGGCAAGGTAGTCGACAAGCATTTCCTTTATGCCAAACATGAGTGATGTTAAAATTAGGGAAAGAAGAGCTCTAGTTGAGGAGGTAGTACACCAATCGCTCATTTTGGTGTATGTCAAAAGATCAATCAGCAAAAGAGCATCCACCTCAATCCAAATATTGAGCCAGCCATTTTGGAGGCAAATCTCAAGGGCTTTGTAGACTGCCTTAAGCTCAAGAATGGGATAGTGAAATAAGGGGATAAGCAAAAGCACATAGTACTATACCCTTAGAGTTCAAAATGCCACCACAACCGAGCCATTATGAGAGAGATCAAGATTAATTTTAATAATATGGTCAAGAGGTTTTTCCAATAAACAATCTTGTCATTTTGACAAGAAGGATGGTCCCAAGTTAAAGCCCGCTTTATTATTACAAATTTACAGCCTTTGAATTGTCTGTAATGAATGAGATTGGCTTTAAACAAGTCATAAATTTTGTATTTAGTTCTAGCAATAATCCTTACGTGGTTCATAGGGATCCTATGATGTTTTGTATCATTTCTGTCCATCCATATAAACCATATAAGAGTGATAGCGATTACTTTAATGTGACCTTAATAGTGTTATCAAAATAGACATTCAAGAAGTTGATATAAAGTAAGAGACCAAAATTGACAAGAAAGAAAAGGTCATATACCAAATTCCAAAGTTTAGAGAACACATAGGAGGAATCATGATTATTTTAATGTGGAGCCACACATTTTGAGGTTGAAATCACCATTATGTGAGAGCTTAAAGAGAATTTGGTCTTGATTGTTAGGAGTGATAGGAATAGTAGAAACCATATTCAAGAAAGTAAAGGGATAAAATTAGCAACTTACTATTGTTCCACTTGTTATGCTAGAAAGAGTTTACTCTAATAGCGGCAAAGTGGAATGGGTGGAGAGTAAGTCATCAATGGAACCACATCCACTCCAGTTATCTTGCCAAAAGAAAGAAGCGCCAGAGTTAATGCCCCAAAAAAATAAGGATTCTGCATCCCATTTGATAGAACAAAGTCTTTTCCACACAGGAGAATCACCCGGTTTAAAGGGACAAATGAGGGGGTGCTTACCCTGGCAATATTTAGCAGTCATGAAATTAGCCCAAAGACTATGATTACTCCTAAAATTCCACCAGAGTTTATAGGAAAAGGCATTGATAGCTTCTTTTATGGATTTACAACCAAGACCACCTTCATCAAAAGTGCCACAACTTTTAAACCAAGAGGTCCAAAGGCATTCTTTAGAGGAGGTATTAGAGCCCAAAAAAATTTGTTTAGAGATGCTCAATCGTTGATGATAGAAAATGGTCGACAATGGTTTGGATGAGATATAAAGTCATGGAATTAAGAGTGCTCTTAATCAAGGTGAGCCTACCACGAAAAGAGAGTAAATGAAATTCCCAAACCAAAATTTTATTAGATATTTTCTGAATAAGGTCATCAAAAAAGATGAGATCTTTTCTATCCTTTAAAAAAGTGGAGCCCAGATAATTAATGGGAAGTTGATTTTGCTTAAAATTAGTAATTCGAGATTTGATTTAGTCTATTGGTAGGAATCTTAGGAATAAAACAACATTTTCTTTCATTAAGAAAAGAGACCACTAACTTTGCCAAAATCATTTAAGAGATTCTTAATAGTTTTAACATGTTGAAGAGAGGCATTGTAGAAGATTATAAAATCAGAAAGCTAAGATGAGAGAAAAACCACCATGAGTTTTAAAAAACATGTTAGGATTTTTAATGAAAAGATCATTGAGGACCCTCAATAGATATTCTACAGCAATGATAAAAAGAGAAGGAGAAAGAGGGTCACCTTATCGCAAACCATGGCTCGAAGTAAAGAAACCAAGGGACTCACCATTCATGATAATATAAAACAAGACATTAGTGATACAACTTTTTATAAGCCGGATAAAATTATCAGAGAAACCAAACAAATGTAAGATTTGAAAGAGGAAATCCCACGAGAGGTTGTCAAAGGCTTTAGAGATGTCCAGTTTGAAGAGGATATTACCTCCTCTAGAAGGAATATCAATGTCATGAACCAGCTCTTGAGCGAGAAGAATATTATCAGATATGGCTCTATTTTAACAGCCGCCTGTTAGGGAGATGATTTTAGGGAGTAGAGGGCTAATCCTATTATTAATTAATTTAACAATGAGTTTTTGGAAAATGGTGCAAAGACTAATAGGTCTAAAATTGCCCCAAGATTCAGGATTGTTGATTTTGGGAATAAGGACAATAGAAGTACTTGAAAAATATCCGGAATAGAGTCGCCATCAAAGAAATCAATAACATCAAGAACAAGATCGATTTAATAAAAGGCCAACAATGCTGAAAGAAATGAGTCATATAGCCATCGGCAATGTAATCGTGTTCATGCTATTGAGAGTACTACTAATCTCCACTTCGAGGGATGCAGTGAGCACATGGTTCTCCTCATTGTTAATCATAGAAGGGATGAGATGGGTGTTGAGGGGTTTCTCTAAGGGTTAGAATTTAATAAATTTTGAAAGTGATGTATGACGACTTTAATTTCTTATCAGTTATCGCTATCCACCACCATTAGAGTTCTTAATTTTTTAATCAATTTAATGCTTTTGTTTATTGCAAATAGCTTGGAAATACCTTGTGTTTCTACCGCCATCAAGAATATGTTTGCGTTTTTTTGATGCCAATTCCTCCATATTTTGGAATTAATCAAGCTATCTTTGGCAATGCTCACTCATCAAGCTTACCTGGGATACAGCTCTCAAGAGAACAAACCACCTGTCCATAGCTTGGCTTTAGGTTTAGTTTCAGTTTATGGTTTTAGGTTTAGGTTCATTTTATCATATTTAGTTACTTTAGGATTATGTTTAGGGTTTTGGGTTGGGTGGCTTCATCTCTTTGCTGTCAGGGTTTGGCCTTTGTGAGGCTCTTTAGGGTTTAGGGTTTTAGGGCTTTGAACTTAGGGCATGAGTCCGTGGTCAGCTCTTAGGTTTAGGGCTCTAGGGCTTCAGTGGCTTGGCATGTGGCCTAAGGTCAGG
>CM038214.1:156791773-156831314 GCA_021442155.1 Cymbidium sinense
TTAAGAAGAGAGATCCAAACTAATAATAATAGAGATTCCTCTAAATATCAAAAGAGGCATCCATTTGAACAATCTTATCCGACAATTGAAAACAAAATACAAGCAATGAAAAAAAAACATGAGAGTAATCCAAATTGTTGGAAAGTCGGATCAATACATGACAAGAATCGATCAATCAATAGAAAAATTCTAGAGAGTTTCAAGCTATGGAAGAAAGATCAATATTCTACAAAGTAGATGATGCAAAGTGAATTTACCCACCAACATAAATTCAAAAGGCTTCAAGCCTTTCCACAATCAATCAACACATTATCAGTACAAGGAAGTCAAAATAAGCTCGAGAGACTCACCAAAGTAATTAGCCTTACTAGCAAGAACATCATTGAATGATTTTGAAGCCGCTGATGGATTTTTAAGAAACCCCAAAGAGCCAGATAATATGAGCAAATTATTAGATTTCCCATGGGAAGCAGATTCACAAACCATGATCAATGGCTCATGGGACAAGTCAATGTCGAACCAACCAAAATGGAAGCAACCAAAATTGCCAAGCACAATCCCATAGGGGAAACAAAATTTGCTAAGAGCACAAAGAGAATGGAGGAGAGAAGACCAAACCAATGGTTTCTTTTTTATTTGGGGTTTAGGGTTAGGTAGGCTAGGGTTTAGGTTGGGTTACCAGGTTTTGGGGTTTAGCCTAGGTCAGTTTTGTGGGTTTAGGCTAGTTGGGTTTGGCCTTGTGGTTTAGTAAGTTTTTAGTTTAGGCTTAGGGTTTGTGGTTTAGAGTTTGGGTTGTGGTTGGTTTGGCCTAGGGTTTGTGGTTTTAGGATTTTTTGTGGTAGGGTCAGGTGTGGTTAGGGTTTATGAGGTTATGGCTCATAGTTAGATTTCTTGGGGTTTTAGTTTAGTTTTTTTTTAATTAAATAAACAGTAGGTTTAGGTTTATTTAGTTTATTTTTGATTTAATTTAGTTTATTTTATTATTTTATTTAGGTTTATTTTTATTTTTTATTTATTTAGTTTATTTATTTAGTTTAGGTTTTTTTTTTTTTTATTTTAGTTAGTTTATGTTTATTTTATTTAGTTTTTTATTTTATTTATTTTTTTTTTTTAGGTTTTATTTTTTTTTATTTTTAGTTTTAGGTTTAGGTTTTTTATTTTATTTTTAGGTTATATTTTAGGTTTTTTATTTTATTTTTTTATTTTAGTTTTTATTTTATTTTAGGTTTAGGTTTAGTTTATTTTAGGTTTAGGTTTAGTTTTATTTATTTTAGTTTAAGTTTATGTTTATTTTATTTTGTTTATTTTAGGTTTAGTTTTTCTTTAGTTTAGGGTTTTGGTTTTATTTTTATTTATTTTATTTAGGTTTATTTTAGGTTTAGGTTTTATTTAGTTTATATTTTATTTAGGTTTTATGCCACCATCCTTCAAGATCTTTGATGGGAACCAATGATAACACATTGCACACTTTAGAGTCTGCAACATTAACGCACTCCTCTTCCTCCTTTTCGCGATGTCGTTGCATTTGATTGGTATGCCAAACCCAACAATTTGGTGAAGACTTTTTGAGTTTGAGCACCTCTTCATCAAGAGGTTTTGGAGCTCAGAGGGGGTTGTAGACCTCATTGAAGAGAAATAGAACTCAACGAGTCCCTTGATTACATTCTCGTGTGGCACAACCCGAAATGAAATGAACCATAGTTGTCCAAACAACATGCCATTGAGATTCTTCTCAAAATATCCATGGCTCACGCCTTCATGCTTAAGGGCTTTTGATCAATCATTGAGAAATTAATCAACAAGATAGCTAGCCTACAAGAGGAAGCCAACAGCTTTCCGACCAAATCATCTAGCCCCCAGAAGGTGTTGAGAAGAAGCTAGTGGATAGTTGTGTCGTGGAGAGGGATGCTAACCGAGTTCAAGAGGAGAGACTATGAGCTCAGCCTCCTTTGCCACCTCCTCTCTTCACCACCTCACCCACCATCATACCCCAGCCACCACAATGACCATTTCCACCACCTCAACAGCCTACCAAGAAGTGATATTCATAACCATCGCCATAAAGCTACTTTCCACCCTCTCTTGCAAATAGATTGAATAAGCCATATTCATTCAAGAGGGAGATAGTTAGGAAAATCTTTAAGAATCTCTTAAAGAAACTTGACTTTAGTTACCAAAGCCTAAGAGGAAGTGGGCAAGAGCAATGATCTTAACTATTTCCCCTACCACCACATGTTAAGCCATGTCTTAGAGGATTGTCACTTTTAAGGACTATTGAGCACATACAAGTTGGGAGCCATAGTTATCCCTAAAGAATACTTATTAGACAACCATCAGATGTTAGAGTAATCCTTGGGGATACAGATCCTCTTAAGACTAAAGAAGGTTAGATATCCCCATACCAAACCTCTAAGAAGATCATTTCTAAGATCAAGAAGCTTTCCTTGTAGGTGCCTAAAATAGCTCAAACCTCCAACACCAAGGTTTGCTAGCAAAGGATAGGAGGGTGATAAAAAAAGTAGTAGAATCACCATACTTTTTGGATAGTCTAGAAGAGCAATCGTCCAGCCCAGTACCTCCACCGTTGCATCTACCACCTCTTATACTAGCTCCTCTTGTACCGGCAAGATCATTATATCTACGGATAAAGGCACTAAATTCCTTACTCCACTTGCTTTAGTTAATTTCTATTATGTACCTCCACCCAAAAAAGAAATTAATGAAGAAAGTTGATTCTACTTATATATTGTCTACTGATGCTCTGATTTTATTCCTATTGAAAGCTCTCTAAGTCTAAATAAAAATAATAGCTCTAGTAGTTCTGATTTCCTTTCTCGAGTTAGACTATCCTTCTTGAATCAATCAGTTCACCTCTGAGATTGACTTGGAGTCAACCGACTCGAGGATCCCATAGGAGAAGTCAGGTATGTCCATGAGAAGGTAACTTTCCACAAGCTCATCATTCCAAGAAGTCAAGTCAATCTACAAAGTGGCAAAGTTCTACCCTGTGGTAGCACAAGGATAAGTGTAAGCAAGTCATTGGTTCTAGTGAGCAGATAGCCCCTCCATAGGATACTCCACCCATGGATATGCTTATGGAGGACCAAGCCAGAGTTGATTATAATGTCCTAACTCACCTTAGAAAGTTTCCAGCTAAGTTAAGCATATACGACACCCTTGTCTTATCCAAAGAGATGAGGGAATCTCTAATCAAGGCCTTGATCTAGAGATATGCCTAGCTTAGATAATCGCTACTTAAGAGGAGGCTTGCCACTCAAAGGACATCTTAAGAGTTACATTTAGTGATGAAGACTTACTCCTAGGGATGACCAGGCACAATCACCTCTTTACATTACAATGGATGTTGGAATTGTTATAGTTGTTGACCTCAATAAACATTATGAGTCTATGATCCTTGCCTACTTGAGGATCAATATCTTCAAACTCCAAAAAGAAAGAATGATGTTAAAAGGATTCAATGAATTAGGTGAGAGGACCTTTTGGTGTTTATTTTTGGATGTATGGGGGGGTACTTTTTGAGGTGATCGGATACAACATTAAGGTATGATGTGCAATCTTGAAAGATAGAGGCATCACCCTACAATGGACTTAATCATGTAATAAGGTCTCCTAAGGCATGATGGGTCTTCGAATGTACCAGAGATTTTTCTCCTACTTTACATGAATGAACAAAATAGTGTTTATATTAAACTTGGTTCTTAAGTTTCCTATGGAGGCAAGCCTCCATAGTTAATTACTTTTTAGAAAATGAAATTTCTATAGATTTTTCTCGATTAAAGTAGACAATATCATGTCCAAAGATTTCAAGGTTAGACTATCAAAGGATTGGTTGTATTTAGAAAAATTAACTAGGAAAGTTCAAGGAGAAGACTTATTTTTTGGAATCTAAATGAAATAAGAAATGCTCATGATACTAGGAAGCCTAGTGAGCATTCTTAATCTATCTTATGGTTGGGCTTTATAATTGAAGTTGAGGAGATTTATATGTTTTGAGTTGAAATTTAATTAGATTACTAGGGCTTATAATCCACCAACACAAGGTTGTGGGAATGCCTAAGAGGTGAGGATTTATGCTCGTAGCTGAAGAAAATAGCTAAGATTTAAAGGGAGCTTTATTTAGCTAAAGCACGACCTAAATCTAAGCGATAAGTGGACATAAGGGTTTACCTCCATAAGAGAGAATAAATCGTCCGACTTCTGGACTTGTAACCATCTGGAGTGGCCGCCAGCTAACTCCTCCTATGATTTTAAAACCATGTAGTCTGGTCTTATGAATTGCAAGATAGCTAAGGTAGTTATTTAATTAGAAAGAAACTAAAGTCCTAAACACACTCCCTAAGAGACTAGACATGGTATGAGCATATGACATAATCTATAGATGCAAAATCTTTTCAAATTTTATTTCATTTTAGACACATCATTTTGATAGAGGATTTAGGATTTCTTATGCCTAAATGCATGATTAAATAGGTTATGGGTCAAATCAGCTAGAAGAAGTTATTCTCCACCACAAGGGATGCCCTCACCCATCAAGCATTCCTTTATCATGCAAGGATGGAGATCCTTCATGTTCAAGGGAGAAATAATATGCATGCATGATGTGAAACATACAACCATACAATTTTTAATTATCTTATTTATGTCTTAGGCTTTATGATGAGGTTATGAGTTGTTTAAAATTTAGTTATGAGTGATTAGTTGGGTAGAAAAGTTATTTTTATCCTAAGAGCCTAATCGTATCCAAGCACACATTAAAGCCTCAATCATTTAAAAAACTATGAAAAGCATGCCATCCTAATGCACAATGTAAACATAACATCAAACAATTATATAAACTATCATAAAAGAATAAAATGTTGGTGGTGCACAACCAAGAGAGAAAGATGGGTAGCGAGCTCTACCCTTATACAACTCAATAAAAGAATAATTATAATTGTATTAAATGCTATTGGGGTCTTCTTCTTCATATCTCCAATTTGATTTGGTTCCTTCTTGATTTGATGGTGTTTTCAAAGGCATCTGGCACCCCTGCAAAGCCTTCTAGCCACGCTCATCCTAATCCCATAGCACTAATCCTAATTCATATTGCAAAATTACATTTATGTGGAAAAGTAAATCTAACTACACCTAAAATAGAGGTTAGCTAAATATACATATAATCCCAAGTTGTATTTATAATTTGACTTAGCACTCTACACATGGGTAACTAAGCCCACGTCCTAACTTGGATTATGATTAAGGATTTAAGCAACTTGCAAAAAAGAGCATTCACATTTATTTTAAGCATCCCTTAAGCATAATCCCCTCAAAAAATGATTAGCTAATATTGGCCTATCATCCAGTCTATGAAGCATACACCCTTACATCCAATCTAGAATATTACATCATAAAACAAAACATATATCATATCATACACCATCCTATGTTAGAGCTAAAAGTGGTGACTTAATTCTAATGTATGTATTAAGGCTTGTGTGGTAAGTCTTGTTAGGCATTAGTGTTATATTTCTTAAGTATAGAAGGTTTCAATTTAACATGAAAGGTTGATTTCACTTGAAGTATTTTAATTGATTTGAGAATTTAAATTTTTGTTTACTTTTGTTTCATTTGATTACACTTAGCAACTAAGTGAAAAAGAGGAAAGAGGATTTCCACTTTCATCCCTACCTTAAGTCACTTTCTAAAGTATATTAATTTGATTTAGTTCTCTTTAGTGAATGGCTTATTAAATGATTTAATTAATCCTAAGTTTAGGTTCACTTTAATAATCCTATTCAAAATGAAAGCATCTTAAGATTAATTTAATTGAATTACTACCACATGACATATATTAAATCATTCTTTTCCATCACATGTAGCATGCATATGATTTAATCCTAAGTGTATCTATACATGTAAATATATTTTAGCACATTTAAATGATGAATGTATGTGTATATTTAGAATTTATATTTTATTTGATTGAATTATTTAAATATTAATTTAAAACTTTATCCAAATTATTATACAAAAAGGACATAAGAATGAAATTTAATAGACATGTGCCATTGTTAAACCAATGCAAAATGACCTCCTTAGAGCTAGCTAAAGCCTCGTATTCTCGGGATGTCTAGACTATATACCCATTTGCATTCAAACATATGCAAATTTGTATACATGAACATAGGAAGTACTCTCCAAATCATTTGGATAATTAATTCAACCACTTAGTCAATTATGAATGCATGCAATTTTAATGTAAAATGGGATTTTCATTAACTAATCACATATACATATACATGTAAAAAAATATAGGCAAGTATCATTGAAAAACTCGTAGGTAATCAAATGAAAGCCTCATATTCCTGGATGTCTAGACTATATACTTGCTTTTCGACACATATGGATGTATACATAAATGAGGGAAAGAAAACCATGCAAAGATATATATTGAATCATTTATATATATGAATTAAAGTTCTATCCAAATTCTAATGTTGAAATACATAAGAATGAAATCAAATGGGTATATTGTTAAACCAGAAGTGAGGTAATTAAATGACCTCCTTGAGGCTAGCTAAAGCCGTGTTCTGGATGTCTGACTATATACCCATTACCATTCAATCTTATATAAATCAACACATGAATAGAGGAAAGAGAACTCAACATTCATACACTTAAGTATAAGCACATGCATTTCTTATGTATTTATAACTAGCATCATAACATATATTATTATTCAATTATAAGCTTTTGAAAAATATCATTGGATTTAATAGTGATAATAGCCATGCATATATTAAATTAAATCAACACATGCAAGATTACATAAAGGAAATCCATTTTATTTTACTTGATTTTGAAAAGATGGATGCATGAATTAAAATGACATACCAAATTTAACATGATTTGAAAGAGGACAATCAAATATAAGCATGTGATTCATTCAACCAAGCTAGTTCTTAAGGATAATCAAATCAAATAAGATTATTTAAAGAAAAGCAAAGCTTCTTTATTAATTAAGTTTTGGATTTGATTTGATTTAAAGAGGAGAAGAGAAATCATCACTTGATGTTTTAAACCCATTCCCACATTAGTGATTTGATTTAATTTAAGGAAATGTAATTAAGTTGATTTTATGGGTTAATTAAGTTGAACCCTTAAATAGATGAATTAATTACCCTTACCTATGTCACCTTAAAGAAATTAACTAAGTAATTATGAGCCAACAGGATATGCATGGAAAATAAACTTGGAATGATCTTAGAAATAAAAGGCCTAATGCAATTTGCTCATGATTAATAGTTAATAGATTAAGGACTTAATTAATTACTATTATGGTTTTCCCACACATGTGGACTAACCATAATTTCATTAAACTCCTTTAGGTTATTAAACACCCAAAGATCTACCCCATGATTTAATTAAGGTCTATGTGATTATGATTTCAATTTGATTAAGTGATTTAATTAATTAGTTAAATCTTAATTAATTTCATTTTAAAAGTGTGAAATGAACTTGGGAAAGGGGTCCCAACCCTATTCCTTAGTTCACTTACTATTGAACAATGATTAAAAAATTAATTAACTAATTTATTACTATTCATTAGATTAATCATTAAACTTAAAAGAGTAGTTAAGGTTTAATTAGTCAATTTTTCTAATTAAGTGAGCAATAAATCCCAAGAAAATCATGGGAGTTGAGGTCATCCCATTAAATTAACCAATAAAATTTGCTTAAGGCTCAAGTACTTGAGTAATTAAGCTAATTAATTTTGTAATTAAACTTAATTACTCAAAAATTAGTTAAGATCATTTTAATTAATTCACCTCTCAAATACCTTTAAAATGAGTATTTATTGCATTTTTTTTATTTCTATGATTTTGATTTTTAGAAGTTTTAGGCATTAAAAATGATTACTAAGCTTATAATGCTAAGGCCATGTGGCACGTATGTGGTGTGCTTCCATGTGGTGGGATTGGTTACTTAAAACTTATCAACTTAGCCACGGTGGCGGAATTTGCTTTCTTGTCGCCATCATCTATGATTGATATGATTAATCCCATAGCTTAATAAGATTAATCAATCTTGTGGATCTAACCATGACCATTATTCATGCAAAATGGATGGATGATCTAACATCACATAGTGAGGGAGAATGGAGTTTGACTCATGCCACTTCTCCAAGCTTACTCAAGCTCAATCAACTCCAAAAGGATCCCACACCTTCATGACATTGATCAAGGGGATCCAAATGGTCAAGATTACATGAGATGCAAGTTTTCTTCAAAAGCTCCAACCCATTTTGCCTAAGGATAGGTTTGAAGCATACCTGCTATAGCTCAAGATGACTGATTTAGGAAGCTTCATCTAGTGGAGATGAAGCTATTGATAATAATTGATCAATTCCTTGACATTCATACATGAATTGATGATTTGAGCTCTTGATCAAAGTCCCACCTGCTAAGCTTGGGAGATGATTCATTTTTTGACAGGCTTGAAGGTGCAAAAGTTAATTTGAGTTTGATGGAAAATGGGGAAGTTATGTCAAAAAATGGGAGTGTCCTATTTCAAGATGGATGGGAATGGCATTTGATTGAGGAATGAGCTTGGGAGCTAGAATGGCTCTAGGCTCATCTTGGGTCTGGCTGAGGAATGATTTTTGTGTGTATTTGAGTGGAAATGAGGGGGTTTATACCCCTTTTATCTTGATTGGATGGTGGATTGGGTTTGACTTCTAGTGGCCATCCTGCCATCTTAGGGAGTCATGGGTGGTGGGGAGGAGGTGAGTTGGCTCAGCTTGGTTGGTTGAAGGTTTGAACATGGCTACCAATGAGGAATTATGGGTGTCCTATGGGTTTCAAATGCTCCAATGGGGAGGGTGAGGTGATGTCACCTACCATGGGTCATGGTTGAGCCAACAACCCATTAGTTTAGGTTGGGTAGTGTCTTAGGTGCCTAGGTGGACCATTGGGAGAGTGCCATGTGTGCAAGGAATGGAAATAACCACTTATATGGTTGATTTGTCTCATGTGATGCCCTGATCAAAGGGTAGAATGATCATTTGACATTGGATTTGATTTGGGCATATTTTAAATGAGTCAAAAGTGGGTTAGCCCAAATTTCAAGTCAATTGGAGTCGATTTGTTTAGTTTGGCTCAATTTGACTCATTTAGGTCAAATTAGGTTAGGTCAAGTTGACCAATTGGTCAAATTGGGTCAAACCAAGGGTTCAAGTTCATATGATCATTTGGGATGTTTTCAATTGGTTTGGTTTAGTTTGGCTTAGATTTGATTTTGGCATTTTGAATTCATTTGGGTCAAATGACCAATTTGACCAAATTGGCCAAATTGGCTTGGGTGATGGGTTCGGTTTAGTTGACCAATTGAAGATGATTGTAGGCTTTGGTTTCAATTAATTTGGTTTTAGTTTTGATTTAGTCCAACTTGAACCATTAGGTCAATTTGGGCTAAGTAGGTCAATTGGGTTCAATTGTGTCCAATCATGGCTTTGGTCAAGTTCAACAATCAATTTGGAATGAACTTGAGCCATTGGTTCAATCAATTTGGTTTATATTTTGATTTGACAAATTATTTTTTTAGGGGGTCAACTTGGGTCAAGAGGGCCAATTGGGTTTGGTTTGACTCAATTGAAGGTCAAGTCATATTCAAATATTGATTTTGATTTGGTATGAATCATTGGTTTCAAGGGATTTGGCTTAGGTTGCAATTTAGCTAGTTTGGGTTCATAGGGTTAAGGGGTTGACTTGGTCAAATGTTCAAGTTGACTTGGTTTGACCCAATTTGTGATAATTGATCAACCTAGGGTGATCAACAATCATGATGGGAGGTTTTGATTGGTTCAATCCAATTTGGGTAGGATTATAACTTGGCTCAAATAGTCAAATTGGCCACTTTGGGTCAAGTGGACCAATTGGGTTTAGTTGGCTTGATTTTGGGTTGAATTTATATATGGATTTGGGATTGATATATAAATTCAATTGCAATTGGCTTGGGTTCAAATAGGTTTTTGTTCATTTGAATATTTTAAGTCAAAAGGGTTAAGGTGGGTTTGACTTGGGTAGCTTTTTGTTTGGCTTGGTGATTGTAGATTCCATTTATATTTGTGAAAATGATTTAAGGTATGATTGATTCATGAGAAAATTAATTGAATTTTGGGTTTTGGAATGAAGGAATTTGGCTAAGTTCATGGAGTTGGGTCATGTGGCTTAGGTTTGGATTTTGATTTGGTTTGATTTAGTTTTGATGATTTAAATGTATATTTCATTTAAATTTGTGAAGATGATTGAAAATATGTTGATTTATAGGAAATTAAATTGAGTTTGACTTGATTTGGATTAAGATTTAGCTAGGTCCATGGGATAGGTCATATGGCTTAGGAAGGGGTTTAATATAATTTGATTTGGTTTTGATCATTTGAATGTATAATTGATTTATATTTAGAAAGATGATTGAAGATATAAATTGATTATGAGAAAATCAATTGATTTCGGATTGATTTGGATTAAGATTTGGCTAAGTCCATGGGATAGGTCATATGGCCTAGGAAGGGTTACAAGTTTGGATTTGATCATGGGCTTCAATCATTTGGTTTTAAAATTTTGGTTTGGATTTTGATTTGAATTTGATGTTTAAATTGAACTTGAGGTTTGGCTTGAGAAGGTGAACATGGATTGGATTTGGGTTGTAGGGTAGGTTGATTATCTTAATCCCTAAGGCATAATATGGTTAACTCTTCTAAGTCTTTAGGCTTAGGTTAAGTGTTTACCTAATTGTTAGAAGTGTCTTATGACTAGGAAAATCTTAGTGTCTAGAAGACTCCTATGTCTAAGATGGGAAGATTGAATTTTTACTCTGAAAGTGAGGTCAACATGCCTTAGGCTCCATTGTGTTTCCCTTGGAGATAGATGATTGGAAGACCGAAGCCAAGTTTCATATTATAAACTTGGATATATATTTCAACACTTTGCTTGGGAGACCATCATACATGAGAACAACATAGTTCCATCCTCTCTACATCAAGGTATGAAGTTCATGAGAGGTGGGATCCTATGTGTCAAAGGGGATCAAGCCATTTACGATTCATGAGGTCATATATGAGGATGTGGCTTACTACCTCCCTCAAAATAACAAGTCTATTCTCAAACTTGTCCAAAGTTTAAAAATAAAAGAAAAATAAAAAAATAAAAAGAAAGAGAAAAAAAGAAAGAAAATAGGTAATGAAAAAAAAAAAAATAAAAGGGAGGAAAATAGACTTGGAGGAGGAAGTGGAGCCTGACATTAGATTCAACCTACAGTTCTTTTCTCCATTCAAACATATGGGTAGGACGACTTGACCTCCACCAGGTAGAGGAAGTCCCAGGGGTGGAAACCTATTTATTGGCCACCCAATAGAAGATATGCCTACTAGTAGTACACTCCATCCATAGGTTAGAATCTAGTTCATAGCATGATCCTTATATCGGTAGCCTCTCTTCTCAATAGTAATTCCCTTGAGGTGATACTTGAGCCGATAGCGATGAAGATTGGGCTCCAAAGCAAAGCATAAGTGTAAAGTCTATATGTGCTTAGAAATTAGTTGGGAACCTTAACTCAACCCCACTTTCCTCTCAAAACCTAAGGGTTTGGTAAGGAAGACCCTAAGTCATCCATAGTGTGAAGACTGTGAGGTTCTTGTGAGCATCATCCTTAAGTCAAGAAGTTAATGTAGAACTTGAGAATGATTTATAAAGATTTAATAGAATTATCATTTGATTGGTACTTTTTGTGTTCATAATTTAGCAAAAAGAATTAATCCCACATACTTGGTCAAAGCACCTACTTTGAAAGAATATGAAGAACAAATGCAAAAGCATCAATCAAGATCGAGACTAGATTCTGATGGGTCAGTCAATGATGGTGATTACTACTTAGTCATCACCAATCATTTAGAATCTGATATGTTCTTTTCAAATCATATTAACTTATATGAGATGTTCTTAGAAACTGATGATCAAGATGATTTTGACGAGCACCAGAGTTCAAGAAGAAGAGATCAAGTTAACCATCGAAGAGCTCTAGAAAATTAACTTAGGAACTAAAGAAGATCCACGACCAACATACATCAATTCTTTGTTGAATGAAATTGAAACCAATGACTTAGTTAGGCTATTGATTAAGTTTAAGGAATACTTTGTATGGAGTTATGAAGAGGTGCCTGGATTGCATCCTGACATAGAAGTCCATAAACTAGTAATAGAGCCTACTGCTTACCCTATCAAGAAAGCTCCTAGATGTATGCAATTATACATAGAACAACAAGTCATTTATGAAGTCAAGAAATTGATCGATGTTGGCTTTATACAGGAAAAAAAAGACCCTACCTGGTTAGCCAACATTGTCCTAGTTAAGAAAAAGAATAGCCAAATTCACATATGCGTCAATTTTATAGATTTATATAAGGGATGTCCAAAAGATGAATTTCCACTACCAATCTCAGAGCTGATGGTGGACATGGCCTCATCTCATGCGTCTTATCTCTCATGGATGGCTCATCTGATATAACCAAACTATGGCCTCTAAAGATGAAAGAAACACTACTAATCGAATCTATTCTATAAGGTCATTCCTTTCGGCCTTAAAAATGCGGTGCTACATACATGCTATGACTCAATCTTCAATAAACTCATTCATCATCAAGTGGAGTGCAATGTCGATGATCTCATAGTCAAAAGTAGAGAAAAGAAAGATCTTTTGACTTGAGAGTTGTTTTGAACAAAGATACAACCTCAAAATGAACCTGAAGCATGCGAGTAGCTTTAGAGAAATTCTTTGGGTTTATTGTCCGACACCAGGGAATCAAAATCGATCCAGAGAAGATCAAGGCGATCTTAGAAATTCCATTGCCTAAAAGTGTAACTCAACTCAGATCATTCCAAGGGTAGTTGGTGTATCTAAGACACTTTATATCTAACTTATCAGGAAGATGTCAGCCAATCTCAGCACTTGTCAAGAAGGATGCCAAGTTTAAGTAGGATGATAAGTGTTAGTATGCCTTTGAAGACATCAAGCATTACTTGATGATCATGATTCTACTCTATCCAGTAGGCGCTCATACTTTAATTGTGTTAGATGACTCCTTGGTGCTTTGTTAGCCCAGGCCAATGACAAAGGGAAGGAAAATGCACTATACTTCTTCAGTCATCGTCTAATCCCTATTAAGCCTAATTATCCACCCATTGAGAAGCATTGCCTAGCTTGAATCTTTGCATCACAAAAGCTATAGCATTACATGCTTCCTCATAAGGTAAACATAATCTTTAAAATAAATCCACTATAGTACCTCATGACACAGCTGAGACTATATGGACGCCTGGCATGACGGTCATTGATCCTCTCATAATTTGACATTACCTTCTTACCCCTCTTTGCGGTGAAAGGATAAACACTAGCATATTTTTTAGCGGCTGACTCTCTACTTAATGATGATCTCCTTGATGAACAAATCATGAACTTAGGGGATGCTAGGATTCACCATTGGAGATGTACTTTAATGGTGTAGGTTCCTCTCAAAGAGGAGAAGAACCATAATCTACTATTACAAAAAAGGCAGGGGTAGGAATAGTTCTCTTAACTCTAGACCATGATGTGATGAGATTATCATATCATCTATCCAATCCTTGCACCAATAATGAAGTTATATACGAGGCTCTGATTGCCAGTCTAGAGTTAGTCATTACTCTAATCATCTATAAGATCAACATCTTTTGGGATTCTCAGCTAGTTATCAACCAAATAACTAGGTCCTATAAGGTTATAAAGCCCAAGCTTCATCACTGCCACAACTAAACCATAGAGTTATTATTCTAAATCTTAAAGGTTACCATTTGTAAGATTCTTCGAGGAGAGAACATCATAGCATATTCTTTAGCCAAGCTTGCCAAGGAGTTAACATGTCCGGAGGATGAGTCTATATCAATAAAGATCCAAAATGGAGAAGTCTTATCCATTACTGATATTGTACTCATCAAAAAGTACTATCTTGAAGAGGAGGTTGCCATTTCCAAGAAGGATGATGAGTTAGATTACCTAAATAAAGACAAACTACCTCATCAGAAGTCTCAATCCTATAAAATAAAGAGATTTTCTTATGCTCTTATGGATGGTGTCTTGTGGTCTTTTGATCAAATGTATTACGTTGTTTAGACAAGAATAAAGCCCATAATATCATGACCAAGGTACACTCAAGATTATGTGGAGCTAACCAATCTGGTCCAAAGATGAAAGCCAATATCAAGAGAATAGGATACTACTAACCTTAGATGATTAAAGATTGCATGGATATGGCTAGCACTCATGGCAGATGTAAGTCTTCTATGCTTTCTCCTTGAGTTGGCCACTGTACATCTATAAGCTTTCTTTCCAAACCTCAAGATAATGCCCCTAAGAGGACACACCTAGCTTTCTTTTCCACCATGCGCCTCGCCTATGGGCACTATATTTGGATCACATCCTTTGCAACCACATTTAGACACTACTCGAGTTACTATCAAATTGAACAGGTCCCCTTCCCTAGTAACCACCCTTGTGGTTAGAGAATCCATCATGTGGATGTACAGATTATCCCTTGGTCTAGTAAATATGAGATAGGTCAAGGCTGACATAGCTCCTTTCAGTGTGGTCCCTTGCACGCCAACAGGGTCTTGCAAACATATAAACAAAATATATATTCACTTGTGAATTAGGAGGACACCCCTAGTAGTACCTTTTCCTAAGCAAGCATCTTATCTTTAGAGCAGTGTCAGCAAAACTCCATATAGGAATTTCCTCACTACTCTTGAGTTGATATAAGTCCCCTATAGCATTCACTTAGTAGTCTCTCCTAAGTTAGGTTCGAAAGCACCAAGATCATCTCCTGGTTGTTCCCTTCTTTAAAAGATGTTTATGCCTTCTTCCTAGCAGTCATTGAAAGGCAACCCCTTCGTTAGCTAGCTCTACCCCATGGCCAGTCGACTATCTCATTGGATTTGTAAATCTGAGATAAGATAAGTCTGATATAACCCCTTCTTAGTGGGTCCATCGCACACCGACATGGTCCATAATTTAAATCTATCAAATTTGATTGAGCTCACATCCCTTGTAGATATGCCCTTTCAAAATCAAACCAAACCAAACAAACCATATCAAATCACATTAAATTAAGATAAAATTAATCCTGACTACTTTTGAGTTGACATAAGTCTCCAGTGACATTCACGTAGAAGTCGCCTAGGTCAGGTTCGATTTCTTATGCATTCAACAGGTCACCCTAGTGGTTGTTCCTTGCTTTGGATGATGTAAGTTTGCTAAGCCTTCTTCCAAGCACAGTTGTTGCACACTGAAAGGCAACCCCTTAGATTAGCTTGCTATGCCCCACCACCGGTAGACTATCCCTTTGGATTTGTAAACCTGAGGTAGGTCAAGGCTCATATAGCACCTTCTTAGTGAGTCCATTGCACACTTGCATGGTCCATACATTAACTCAGATTAAATTAAACCCAATATGATTTTCCCTAATGGAGTTAAATCACGCCCTTCTCCCCAGTGGAGCCCCGAATCATATATAAATAAGTCAAGCAAATAAATCAAATTCAAAACCAACCTCTCCAATGGAGCCAAATTAAACCAACTCCCTCAGGAGAGTTTAAATCAAAGAAATCCAACCAAACTCTTATTCCCAGTGGATACATCCCTAAATAAATCTATGAAATCAAACTCAAATCTCAATCTCCAACGGATAGCCCAAACCTGCTTCCCTAGTGGAAGGTTCATATACACGATCCCCAGTAGACTCAAGCCCATATCTCTAGTAGATATTCTTCCACATCAATTAAATCAAAACAAATTAAAGTCGATCCAATTTTAATCCCCGACAGATTATAGATTCTTATCCTTAGGATCTTCTTTCCAAAGCCATATAATCAAATCAAATTCAAACCTTATCCCCAGATTTTCTTCTTCTAATCCTCGATAGACCCTCCCATGTCATGTCAATGCATGTGTGATCCCTAGCGGATCTCCCTCCACATCTTTAACATGGAATTCTCATCAAATCTTATTTTTTCTTTTATGCACACCTTTAATACTTCATCAAAAGCATAACAATGTATTCATTCAAATTACATCATCTTAACATTCTAATCAACATTTTATGATTTGTGATGGTGCATGCTCAAACTAACTACAATATCATGCTAAACATATTATAGTGTGAATTAACACACAAGATTATATTATAATATATGATGTTATATTATAAATTGTTATAATATAATATATTTTCTAACATTACACCTTATTAGAATCCCTTAAAAAGAATAAATAATAAAATTTTCTCAAAATATGAATAATGATCATTTTGGATGTAAAATTGTTATTTTTTCTATTATAAATGGTATAGCATAATTTTGTTTTGGTGGTGTACCATTAATTTGGCCAAATTCTTCCATCTCAATCTTCAAATTAACATTTCTGTGAGTTTTGACCCAATGTATTATAATAAAAGTAAAACATACTAAAATGTGCAATAATATTTAGTAGCACACCACCACATTCATATATATATATATATATGAAGTTATATTAATTATATATTAATTTGCTTTCGTATTATATATTATCTTACATTACACCTTAAAATGAATCACTTTAAGCAAAAAATTAATAAAATTTGGTTGAAAAATGAACATTTATTTGGGATGAAACTTTCCATTCTTTTGATTAAATGACACACCATAGCACACCCCAACAATGTTCCTTAAATCTTACCTTAAATTTGGCCAAATCCCATCATCTCAGCCTATAAATTAGTATTTTTATGAATTATACCAGTACAAACTCTACTACATCATACTATAACAAACTAATATATGCTAAAAAATAAGTATTAATACACAATAGTATGCTATAATGCTTGATTCTACAGTATGTTATGGAATCTTATATTATAATACACTATAACATATTATATTATATTTCATATCACATCACAAGGAGTTCCTTAAGTTAAAAAATGTAAAATTAGTCTAAATAATAAAAAACTATATATTTTAGTCATATCACTTACATATTTTAAATTT
Organism: Cymbidium sinense; assembly: GCA_021442155.1. Taxonomy (NCBI): domain Eukaryota; kingdom Viridiplantae; phylum Streptophyta; class Magnoliopsida; order Asparagales; family Orchidaceae; genus Cymbidium; species Cymbidium sinense. Next base: position 156,808,891 of record CM038214.1, read on the forward strand.
AAACAATATATTTTGATGTCCTTCTCTACCTATTATGAATTTGGTCAAATTCCACCATTTTAAAGTCTAAATCAACATTTTTATAAATAATGCTAGTGTAGGATTGACTACCTGATTATAAAATACTAAAAGAATTTAAAATGCGTAGAACAATATATTATGATATATGATGTTATACTATGCTACAACATATAATAATTATTTTGAACATAAAATCTAACTTTTTAGACTACAAGTGGTGTAGCACACCTTTGGTAGTACAACCTAATTCCCACTTCAAATTTAACAAATTTCATCATCTGATTTATTAAATCAATATTTTTATGATTTATATTAACATAGACAATTGGGCACAATACCGTAATATACTAAAATATTTCAAAACATCTTATAACATCTAAAAACACATCACTGCATGTTCAAATATATGATGCTACATTATACTATAATATATGGTATTATAATATGATTTAGGGTTAGGGTTTAGGGTATTCAAATCTCTAATAGTCAAGGGAAAGTCTCTTGAAGACATTTTCATTAGCTACCATAACTAGGTTAGGATTAGGTCATTCTTTAGATCTTCTCTTAATGGCATCTTTATTCAAGGTTAAAGGTTTAGGGTTTAGGGTTAGGTTTTATGGTTTATTTAGGGTTAGTTTAGGGTTTAAGGTTTAGGGTTTAGGGTTTAGGGTTTGGGGTTTAGCATTTAGGGTTATTGGTTTTAGGTTTAGGGTTTATGGTCTTAGAGTTTGGGTTTAGGTTTAGGTTTTTTTATTTATTTTATTATTTAGTTTTATTTAGTTTAGGTTTTTAGGATTTTAGGATTTAGGGTTTAGGGTTTAGGGTTTTAGGATTTAGGAATTTGTGTTTAGAGTTTAGGGTTTGGGGTTTAAGGTTTAGGGTTTAAGGTTTTTAGAGTTTAGGGTTTAGGGTTTAGGGTTTAGGTTTTAGTTTAGGGTTTAAGTTTTAGTTTAGGGTTTAGGGTTTAAGGTTTTTTTTAACAAAGTATAAATTCAAATTCATCATATCTTCTTTTTGATTTTATCAACTAAGTAGCACTCCAAGTTTAGTAAGACACAACTGATGACATAGATAAAAAATGAGCACCCATAAAGCAAATCAAAAACACTTGATAAGTAGAACCATCTATACTATAAAGACACAGTTCCATAAACAACAGATCAAATCAACCATTCTTTAGTTTCTCCACTTTGAACCACCCTCACCTCTCGAGTAGCTGGATTTGCCATCATATCCCCGATGTCTCTTCCACCACCACCATGGCTGTAACCTTCATTGCTCCTCCGCCTCCATAATCACCACAGCTCCGACCACCAGCACCTCCAAATCCCCACCACCACTACGATAATCGTCTCCTCCTCCTTTGCCTCCACCACTAGATCTAGACTGAGCATAGTTGATGATGATGTTCCTGCTATCAACGTTTTGCCAATTATTAGGTTTTAGGGATAGTTTAGGATTTAGGGTTAGTTTAGGGTTTAGGGATTGGGGTTTAGGGTTTATGGTAGTAGGTTTTAGGGTTTAGGGTTTAGTATTTTGGTTTAGGGTTTGGGTGGTTTAGGGTTGGTAGGTTTAGGTAGTTTTAGGGTTTAAGGTTTTGGGTTTAAGGTTTATGGTTTAGGATTTAAGGTTGTGTTTTTTTATTAAGCAAACCCATTGGTTTAGGTTTATTTAGTTAGTTTTTTATTAATTTTATTTATTTATTTAAGTTTATTTTTTTATTTTATTTAGTTAGTTTATTTTTTAGGTTTATTTATTTTAGTTTAGGTTTTATTTTAGTTTATTTTTAGGTTTGGTCTTTTTTAGTTGAGTTGTATTTTATTTTATTTTTAGGTTTAGGTTTTATTTTTTATTTTAGGTTTAGGTTTAGTTTTTTGTTATATTTTAGGTTCCTAGGTTTAAGGTTTTAGGTTTTATTTTATTTAATTTTATGGTTTTTAGTTTATTTTATTTTATTTAGTTTAGGTTTGGTAGGTAATTTATTTTAGGAATAGGTTTAGTTTTTATTTTAGTTTAGTTTATCTTATTAGTTTAGGTTTATTTATTTGTTTATTTTATTTTTTTATTTTTTTAGGTTTTTTTAGTTTAGGGTTTAAGTTTTATTTTTATTTATTTTAGTTTAATTTTAGCTCAAGTTTTATTTTATTTTTTTATTTATTTTATTATTTATTTTTTTTTAGTTTTTATTTTATTTAGGTTTTATTTAGTTTAATTTAGGTCTTTATTTTATTTTGTTTAGTTTTTATTTTTTATTTTGTTTCTTTAAGTTTAGGCATAGGTTTAGGTTCAAGCCTTAGTTTATGTTTTATTTTATTCTTTATTTTATTTATTTATTTTTAGGTTTAGTTTTAGTTTAGCTAGGCTCATTTAGGTTTTTGTGGCTGTTTAAGCCTAGGCTCAGGGTAGTGTTTGGGGTTTATTGTTTAGGGTTTAGGGCTCACATTTAGGTTTTAGGTTGATTTAAGTTTAGTCTAGGGAGGTCTGGTTTTTTTTTTTAAACAGAGAATAAACATATTCAACATTTTTTTGATCTGGTTTAGGTTTAGTTTAGGATTTTAGGTTTTGGTAGGCCAGGTTTATGGCAGGTTTATGGTTTAGGGTTTAGAGTTAGTTTTTAGATTTTAGGATTTAGGGTTTAGGGTTTAGGGTTTAGGATTTAGGGTTTAGGATTTTGGGATTTGGGTTTTTTTTTTAAATTTAGTAAACCAGTAGGTTTAAGTTTATTTAGTTTATTTTTTATTTATTTGAGTTTATTTATTTTTATAATATTTAGGTTTATTTATTTTAGTTTAGGATTTTTATTTTAGTTTATTTTTTTTGGCCAGTTTATTATTTTAATTCAACATTATTTTAGTTTAGGGTTTATTTTCTTTTAGGTTTAGGTTTTATTTTCTATTTTAGGTTTAGGTTTAGGTTATTATTTTATATTTTGGATTTAGGATTTTATTTTATTTTAGGTTTATTTTTAGGCTTTATTTTTAGTTTAAGTTTAGGTTTATTTTAGTTTATTTTATTTTATTTAGTTTAGTTTATGTTTAAGTTTAGGTTTATATTTTAGGTTTAGGTTTAGGTTTTATTTATTTTAGTTTAGTTTATTTTAGTTTATGTTTTGGTTTATTTATTTTATTTTATTTTATTTTGATTTGAGCTTTAAGTTTTTTTTTAGTTTAAGGTTTAAGTTTTATTTTTTATTTATTTTTAGGTTTATTTTTTTAGGTTTATTTTTTTAGGTTTTAGTTTTTATTTTAATTTATTTTTTTATTTTTTATTTTAGGTTTAGTTTTTATTTTATTTAGTTTTTTTTTTTTTAGTTTAGTTTAGGTTTTTATTTATTTTATTTTAGTTTAACTTTTAATTATTTTTGTTTTCTTTTTAGGCTAGTTCTTATTTTATTATATTTTTAATATTATTTAGGTTTAGGTTTTTTATTTATTTTGTTTTTAAGTTTTATTTTATTTAGGTTTAGGTTTTTAGCTTTTTAGGGTTTCGGGATTAGGGTTTTGGGTTTAGGGTTTAGGGTTTAGAGCTTAGGTTTTAGGTTTAGGGTTTAAGTTTTAGTTTAGGGTTTAGGATTTATGTTTTTTTAATAGAGAACAAATGATTCAACATTTCTTCTCGATATTTGATCAAGTAACACCCCAAGTTTTCTAAGACACAAGCAATGATATAGATAAAAATGAGCACCCATAGAAAAAAATTAAAACCCTAGATAAGTAGAACTGCCTCTACAGAAGAAACAGCCCATAAGCAAAGATATTAGATACCATTCTTCGCTTTCTCCCATAAGAACCACCCCCACCTCTTAGGGATCCACTATCATATCCCCATCTCTCCATTCTACCAACATGGCTATAACCTCCATCGCCTCCTCCTCCTCTATAACCACCACTACTCGACCACCACCTCCATATCCACCAGACCTTTATATCCCCATCACCAGACAAACGCCTCCGCCTTCACCTCCACTAGATCTAGACTGCGAGAGTGATGTTCCTACCATCAAGGTTCTATGCATTCTGGGGTTTAGTATTTAGGTTAGTTTAGGGTTTATGATTAGTTTAGGGTTTAGGGTTTAGGTTTGTGGTTTTGGGTTGGGGTTTAGGTTTGTAGGTTTGGGATTTGTGGGATTAGGTTTAGGGTTTAGGGTTTTAAGATTTAGGGTTTAGGGTTTAGAGTTTATAATTTAGTTGTGGTTAGTTTGGTTTAGAGTTTAGGGTTTAGGTTTAGGATTTACTTTAGGTTTTTTTAAAAAAATTAAGTAAACTAGGTTTAGGTTTATATAGTTTATTTATTTATTTATTTATTGAATTTATTTTATTTTTATTTTATTTAGGTTTATTTTTATTTTATTTAGTTTTGTTTATTTTTTTAAATTTAGGTTTTTTTTATTTTAGTTTATTTTGGTTTAGTTTTATTTTTTTTGATGAGTTTTTATTTTGGATTACATTTTATTTTTATTAGGTTTAGGTTTAGGTTTTATTTTATTTTTTTAAGGTGTCAAGTTTTAGGTTTTATTCTAATTTTATTTTAGGTTTTATTTTAAGTTTAGTTTATGTTTATTTTAGTTTATTTTATTTTATTTTGTTTAGGTTTAGGTTTAGGTTTAGTTTATTTTAGGTTTAGGTTTAGGTTTAGGTTTTATTTATTTTAGTTTAGTTTATTTTAGTTTAGGTTTAGGTTCATTTTATTTTGTTTATTTTATTTTATTTTAGGTTTTTTTTTAAGTTGGTTTAAGTTTTATTTTATTTATTTTAAGTTTTATTTTTTAGGTTTATTTTTAGGTTTAGTTTTATTTAGTTTTTATTTTATTTTATTTTAGGTTTATTTTATTCTAATTTTACATTTATTTCTTTATTTTATTTATGTTTTTTATTCATAGGATTATTTTTTATTTTTTAGTTTAGTTTAGGTTTTATTTTATTTTATTTTATTTTTATTTTGATTTATTTTGATGTTTATGTCTTGGTTTGGTTTAGGTTTTAATTTATTATTTTATTTTGGTTTAGGTTTATTTTATTTATTATTATAGGTTTAGTTTTTTTTTTTTGGCTCAGGGTCTAGGGTTTTTAGGGGTTGTGTTTTAGAGTCCAGGGTTTTATAGGGTTTAGTGTTTAGGCTTTATAGTTTAGGATTTTATTGTTTAGGTTTAGTGGTTTAGGGTTGGGTTTTTTTTGTTTTTTTTTTTATTTTATTTTTTATTTTTTTTATTTTAGTATTTTTTATCTTTTGGGTTTTTTTTTTGTTTGTTTGGGTTTAGGGTTAGTTAGTCAAATAGGGTTTAGGTTTTAGGCTTTGGGGTTTTAATGTTAGGGTTTAGTTTTAGAGTTTGTGGTTGGGATCAGGTAGGTTTAGATTGTAGTTAGTGGGCTCAGGGTTTAGGGTTAAGGGTAGGGTTTAGGGGTTTAGGGTTTAGAGTTTTTTTTAAAAAAATTAAGAAAATAGGTTTAGTTTTATTTATTTAGTATTTTATTTATTTAATTTATTTAATTTTATTTTTTTATTTAGATTATTTTTACTCATTTAGTTTAGTTTATTTATTTTAGGTCCATTTATTTAGTTTAGGTTTTTATTTTAGTTTATTTTATTTAGGTTTTTAGGTTTTTTTATTTTAGTTTAGTTTTATTTTTTTATTTTATTTTAGGTTTAGGTTTTAGTTTTATTTTAGGTTTAGGTTTAGGTTTTAATTTTGTTTAGGTTTAGGTTTTATTTTAGTTTATTTTTAGGTTTTATTTTTTTTTAGTTTAGGTTTATTTTTTAGTATTTATTTTTTATTTAGTTTAAGTTTAGCTTAAGTTTAGTTTATTTTAGGTTTGGTTTAGGTTATATTTATTATAGTTTAGGTCAGCTTAGTTTATTTTGGTTTATTTAAATATTATTTTAGGTTTAGTTTTTTTAGTTTATATTTTATGTTTTATTTTATTATTTATTTTAGGTTTTACTTTTAGGTTTTGGTTTTATTTAGTTTTTATTTTATTTTATTTTAGGTTTATTTTATTTTGATTTAATGTTTAGTTTTATTTTATTTAGGTTTTTAGGTTTATGTTTTGTTATTTAGGTTTTATTTTATTTTATTTTAGGTTTATGTTTTATTTATTTTTTTATTATTAATGTTATTTAGTTTTGGTTTAGGTTTTAGGTTTTAGAGTTTTGTTTTAGCATTGGGGTTTAGGGTTTAGGTTAATGGTTTAAGGTGGTGGGTTTAGGGTTTAGGGTTTAGGGTTTTAGGTTTAGGGTTTAGGTAGGGTTTAGGGTTTAAGGTTTGGGTTGGCATTTTAGGTCCAGTGGTTTAGTTTTAGTTTAGGGTTTAGGGTTTTAGCAAAAAGAAGAATTTCAAATCAAACATTTTTTCTTTTGATTTCATCAACCAAGTAACACACTAAGTTTTCTAAGACACAGTTTACAACATAGATAAAAAATGAGCACATAGAGCAAATCAAAACCCTAGATAATAGAGCCTAAATCAGAAGATAGTTCCATAAGTAGTAGATTGGATCGATCATTTTTCAGTTTCTCTAGTTCTCATCATAACCACCTTGGCCCCTCGAGTAGCATAATCCACCATCATATCCCGAATCTCTCCCACTGCCACCACCACGGCTATAGCCTTCATATCTCCTTGGGCTTCCATAACCCCCACTGGTCCTACCACCACCTTCATATCCACCAACACCTCCAGATCCCCCATCACCACTGCAATAATTGCCATCTCTGCCTTCACCTCCACCGTTAGATCTGGACTAAACCTAGTTGATGGTGATGTTCTTGCCATCAAAGTTATGTCCATTCTTAGGGTTTAAGTTTTTTTTTAATTTATTAAGTTACTTTTGGTTTAGGTTTAGGTAGGATTAGGGTTTAGTTTAGTTTAGTGTGGTTAGGGAGGGAAAGTTTAGGAAGGAGGGAGGGAGTTAGGGTTGATTTGGTGGTTTAGGGAGGGTTTGGAGAATATAGGGCCTGGGTAGGTTTAGTGGCCCAGGGTTTGGGGTCAGATTTAGGGTTTGGGGTCCCGTGATTAGAGGGCCTGTGTCACTCAGAGTTTAGGATCTTGGTTTAGGGCTATCAGGTTTAGGGAGGATCATGACTCAGAGTGTGAGTTTAGAGTCAGTGGCCTCAGGTTGGCTCAGTGGCGGGGCCTGGGGCCCAAGACTTTGGAGTGGTTTAAGAGTGCCTGGTTAATCAGTATTAGGCGCAGGGTTTAGGGTCATGGTATAACCTTGCTGTCATGGTGGGGTGGTGCAGAGTGAGGTTAGTCTGGAAGGCCTAGTTTAGTGTTTAGGGTTTAGGGTTAGGTTTAGGTTTAGGATTTAGGTTTAGGATTTAGGGTTTAAGATTTAGGGTTTAGGGTTTTAAAGTAAACCGGTAGTTTAGTTAATTTTATTTATTTTAGATTTTATTTATTTATTTTTATTTAGGTTTAATTTTATTTTATTTAGTTTAGTTTATTTATTTAGGTTTATTTTAGTTTAGGTTTTATATAGTTTAGTTTAAGTTTATGTTTAGTTTATTTTTATTTTTTATTTTTTTATTTTTTTTTTAGGTTTTATTTTAGGTTTGTTTTAGTTTATTTTATCTCATTTTATTTAGTTTAGGTTTAGGTTTAGGTTTTATTTATTTTAGTTTAGTTTATTTTAGTTTAGGTTTAGGTTTAATTTATTTTGTTTATAGGTTTAGGTTTTTTTTTAGTTTAGTGGTTTTATTTTTATTTATTTTGTTTATTTTTTTTAGATTTCTATTTAGTTTTAGTTTATTTTATTTTATGTTTATTTTATTTTTATTTTATGTTTAATATTTATTTTATTTAGGTTTTTTATTTTTAGGTTAATTTTATTTTTTAGTTTAGTTTAGGTTTTAATTTATTTTATTTTAGTTTAATTTTTATTTTATCTTTATTTTATTATGTTTAGCTTTAGGTTTAAGTTTATGTTTATTTTAGGTTTTAGTTTAGGTTATTTTATTTAATTATTAGGTTTTTTATTTTAGTTTTAGGTATTATTTAGTTGTTTTAGGGTTTAGGGCTCAGTGGTGGTTAGACCTGTGGCTCAGTGCCCAGGCCTGGGGCCCAGGTTTGGTTTTGGCCTGAAGGCTCAGGTTTAAGGCCCAGGGTCCTGGGCCAGTGGTTTGGCTCAGGTCTGGTGGCTCAGGGTCAGTTTTTTTTTATTTTTTTATTTTTTATTTTGAACTCAGGGTTTTAGGGTTTCATTTTATGGTTTATGCTTAGTTTTAGGGTTATATTAGGGTTTAGAACTGCAGGGTTTATTTTAGGGTTTATGTTTTTAGTATTTAGTGTAGTGGAGTTTATTTTAGAGTTGGTTTTGGGTTTAGGGTTTTAGTTTTTAGCGTTAGGGTTTAAGATTTAGGATTTAATGTTTTTTTAAATTAAAATCTATAAGTTTAGAAAATTTAGTACATTGAGTTTATTTTTTATTTATTTTGTTTACTTTATTTTATTTTTCTTTAGTTTAAAAATAAAGGGTCGTTTTAGTTTTTTTGGGTTTTAGGATTTAGGGTTGTATGTTTGGGTTATAGGTTTAGGGTTTAGGATTTAAGAGTTTTTTTTTTAAATTAAAACCGATAAGTTTATGTTTATTTAGATATATAGTTTATTTTATATTTATTTTTTTTTTACTTTTATTTCATTTATTTTATTTATTTTATTTATTTTAATTTATTTATTTATTTATTTATTTTGTTTAGGTTTTTATTTTAGTTTATTTTATTTAGGTTTAGTTTAGGTTTATTTTTTTAGTTTAGGGTTTAGGTTTAATTTTTATTTATTTTATGTTTATTTTTTTAGGTTTAGGTTTTATTTAGTTTTATTTTATTATTTTACTTTACTATTATTAATTTATGTTTACTTTTTTTTTATTTATGTTTTATTTTTAGGTTTATTTTAATTTTAGTTTAGTTTAGGTTTTATTCATTTTATTTTAGTTAGTTTTATTTGTTATTTTATTTTATTTTTTAGGTTTAGCTTTAGGTTTAGGTTTTGGTTTGTATAGTTTGGTTTACATTTTATTTTATTTTATTTAGGTTTAGGTTTTATTTATTTTATTTTAGGTATTTAGTATAGTTTAGTTTTAGGTTTTAGGGTTTATGTAGGGTTTAGGGTTTGGGGTTTAGGGTCAAGTTTAGGGTTTAGGGTTTGGTGGCTCATGGCCATGGTTTATGGCCAGGGGCTCAGGGCCTGGGGATTAGTGTCAGGGTCAAAGTTTAGGGTCAGGGTATTTTTTATTTTTTTTTTATTTTTTTATCTTGGATTTAGGGTTTAAGTTTATGTTTAGTTTTAAGTTTAATTTAGGGTTTTAGAATTTAGCATGTATTTCAGGCTTGCTTAGGGTTTGGGTTGGTTTAGGGTCAGGGTTTAGTCAGAGTTTAGGGTTTAGGGTTTTGATTTTTTAAATAAAATTCAAACCAACTGGTTTAGGTTTATTTAGTTTATTTATTATTTATCTGAGTTTATTTTATTTAGTATATTTTTTTTTTTATTTATTTTAGTTTATTTATTTCTTAGGTTTTTTATTTTAGTTTATTTTTAGGTTTAGTTTATCTTTAGTTGATCTTTTTAGGTTTTATTTTTTTATTTTGAGGTTTTGGTTTATGTTTTATATTATTTTTTTAGGTTTAGGTTTTAGGTTTTATTTTAGGTTTATTTTAGGTTTTTTTTTTAGTTTAGGTTTATGTTTATTTTTAGTTTATTTTATTTTATTTAGTTTAGGTTTAGGTTTAGGTTTAGTTTATTTTAGGTTTAGGTTTAGGTTTTATTTATTTTAGATTAGTTTATTTTAGTTTAGGTTTAAGTTTATTTTATTTTGTTTATTTATTTTTATTTTAGGTTTAAGATTTTTAGTGAGGTTCATTTTAGGTTTAGGTTTTTTATTTAGTTTATATTTTATTATATTTTAAGTTTTATTATTTTAACATTTAGTTTTTTATTTTATTTATGTTTTTATTCTTAGGTTTACTTTATTTTTTTGTATAGTTTACATTTTTTTATTTTCTTTTAGTTTATTTTTTACTATTTTATTTTGAGGTTTTGGTTTAGAGTTTAGTTTAGATTATTATTTTATTTTATTTCCTTATTTCATTTAAGTTTAGATTTTATTTATTTTATTTTAGGTTTTATTTAGATCAGGTTTAAGTTTAGGTTTTAGGTTTTTGTGGTTTAGGTAGTTCAGGGCATGTTTTTATTATTTAGGGTTAAGGTCAGGGCTTGGGCCTTTATTTTAGGTCAGTTAAGGTCCATGGGTTTTAGCTTTAGTGTTTAGGGTTTTAGGTTTAGGCTCAGTGGTCAGGGTCAGGTCAGCTTTGGCTTGCCAGTTAGGTAGGGTTAGGGTCAGTTTGGCCTAGGGCTCAGTAGGTTTAGGTTTAGTTAGTGTGGTTTGGCCCAGGTTAGGGTCCAGGGTTAGGAAGTGGTTGGAGGTTTAAGGTTTGGGTTTAGGGATAGCCTAGTGCTCAGGTTTAGGGTTTAGGGTTAAGTTTAGGTTTAGGGTTACTTATGGTTTAGGGTTTTTTTTTAATCTAAACAAGTAAGTTTAGGTTTATTTAGTTTATTTTATTTATTTTAGTATTTTTTTATTTTATTTAGGTTTATATTTTATTTTTATTTAATTTATTTTATTTATTTAAGGTTTTATTCAAGATAGTTTTTTTTTTGTTTGGTTTACATTTGTTTAATTTAATTATATTTTATTTTATTTTTAGTTTATGTTTTATTTTATTATAGTATAGGTTTATTTTTTTTTTTTCTTTTAGGTTTAGGTTTTTGGTTTTCATTTTAGGTTCATTTTTAGGTTTTATTTTTTAGTTTAGGTATAGGTTTATTTTTAGTTTATTTTATTTTATTTCATTTAGGTTTTATCTTTAGTTTATTTTAGGTTTATGTTTAGGTTTTATTTATTTTAGTTTAGTTTATTTTAGTTTAGGTTTTGGTTTATTTTATTTTATTCATTTTAGGTTTAATTTTTTTTTTAGTTTAGGGTTTAGGTTTTATTTTTTATTTATTTTTTTCAGTTTAGGTTTTATTTAGTTTTATTATATTTTATTTTAGGTTTATTTTATTTTTATTTTGTTTGATTTTAATTTTATTTAGGTTTTTTATTTTTAGGTTTATTTTATTTTTTAGTTTAGTTTAGGTTTTTTATATTTTATTTTAGTTTAGTTTTTATTATTTATTTTAATTTATTTTTAGGTTTATGTTTAGGTTTAGGTTTTAGTTTATGTTTTTATTTAATTTAATTTAATATAATTTTATTTATGTTTAGGTTTTAGTTTATTTTATTTTTTGGTTTTATTTAGTTTAGGTTTTAGGTATTTAGGTTTTTAGGGATTAGGGTTTTAGGGTTTAGGGTTTAAGGTTTAGGGTTTAGGGTTAGCTTAGGGTTTATCACTAGTTTAGGGTTTAGGTTTAAGGTTTAGGGTTTTAGGCTTTAAGGTTTAGAATATTTTTAAAATTAAGTAAACCAATAGGCTTAGGTTTATTTAGTTTATTTTTAATTTATTTTAGTTTATTTTATTTCATTTTTTAATTTAGTTTAGTTTATTTAATTTAGGTATATTAATTTTAATTAAAGTTTTTTATTTTTATTTAGTTCATTTTTTTTAAAGGATTAGATTTATGTTTATTTTTTTAATTTACTTCCATTTTTGTTTTATTTTTTAGGTTTATGTTTTATTTTTATTTTAGGTTTAGGTTTTTTTATTTCTTTTTTTTAGGTTTAGGTCCATTTTAGGTTCATTTCTAGGAGTTATTTTTTAGTTTAGGCATGGTATATTTTTAATTTATTTTATTTTATTTAGTTTAGGGTTTATATTTAGTTTATTTTAGGTTTAGGTTTAGGTTTTATTTATTTAATTTTGGTTTATTTTATTTTATTTATTTTGGGTTTAGGTTTTTAGTTTAGGGTTTAATTTTATTTAATATTTATTTTAGTTTAATTTTAGGTTTAGTTATTTATTTTTTATTTTATTTTATTTTAGAGTGATTATTTTATTTTAGGTTTTTATTTTTTAGTTTTGTTTAATTTAGGTTTTATTTAGTTTATTTGAGTTTAATTTTATTTTATTTTATTTTATTTTGGTTTAGGTTTTATTTTATTTAATTTATTTATTTTATTTAAGTTTAAGTTTTATTTGTTTATTTTAGGTTTATTTAGTTTAGTTTAGTTTAGATTTTTAGGGAGGGTTTAGGGTTTAAGATTTTTAGTGGGTTTAAGGTTTAGGGCTAGGGTCAGATTTGGTGGTTTTCAGGTTTAGTGGTTTAGGGTTTAGTTTTAGGCTTTAGTTTAGCTTTGTGGATTTAGGTTTTGTGGTTTAGAAGGTCTGAGTAAGGTTAGATTAGGGTTTGGTTTGATCAGTTGTGGCTTTATGGTTTGGTTCCAGTTTAGTTTAGGGCTTTTAGTTAGTTTTGGATTTAGGTCAAGAGTGAGGTCAGGGTTTATCATTTAGTAAGAGGGCTCAGGTTGCATAGATTTAAGATAGGTGAGGTTAGTTAGTTAAGTTTGATTGGCTCATTTAGATCAGTTCATTTTGTTTGGGTAGGTTTTAGTGTTTTTTCAGTTTAGGGTTAGTTTTAGGGTTTAGGGCCTAGGGTTTAGGATTTAGTGTTGTGGTCTGCTTAGCTTTTTTTTTTTAAATTAAGCAAACCCAGCAGGTTTAGGTTTATTTAGTTTATTAAATTTATTTTATATTTTATTTATGTTTATTTTTTTATTTAGTTTATTTATTTATTTTAGTTTAGCTTCTTCATCTAGTTTATTTTTTTAGGTTTAGGTTTTGTTTATGTTTATTTTTAGTTTAGTCTTATTTTATTTTAGTTTAGATTTTTAGGTTTAGGTTTTAGGTTTTTATATTACGTTAAATTTTAGGGTTTATTTTTTAGTTTAGGTTTATGTTTATTTTTAGTTTATTTTATTTTATTTAGTTTAGGGTTTAGGTTTAGGTTTTATTTATTTTAGTTTAGTTTATTTTATTTTAGGTTTAGGTTTATTTTATTTTGTTTATTTTAGGTTTAGATTTTTTTTTAGTTTAGGGTTTAGGTTTTATTTTTTATTTATTTTTAGGTTTTTTTTTAGGTTTTTTTTTAGGTTTAGGTTTTTAGTTAGTTTTTATTTTATTGTACATTAGGTTTATCTTATTTTTATTATACATTTAGGCTTTATTTTATATAGGTATTTTATTTTTAAGTTTATTTTATTTTTTTTAGTTTAGTTTAGGTTTTCATTTATTTTGTTTTAGTTTAATTTTTATTTTTAATTTTATTTATTTTTTATTTTATTTTTAGGTTTAGGTCTAAGTTTAGGTTATAGTTTTGATTTATAGTTTATTTATTTTAAATAGGTTTCGGATTTTTATCTATTTTATTTTTATGCTTTATTTAGTTTAGGTTTTAGGGTTTATGATTTAGGGCTTAGCATTTAGGGTTTAGGGTTTAGGGTTTATCATTTAGGGTTGTTAATTTTAGGGTTTAGAGTTTAGGGTTTAGGGTTAGTTAGGGTTTATTATTTATTTAAAATCATGTAAACTTGTAGGTTTAGCTTTTTTTAATTTATTTTATTTATTTTAGGTTATTTTATTTTTTTCTTTATTTAGGTTTACTTTTTTTTATTTAGTTGTTTATTTATTTTAAGTTTATTTCTTTTAGTTTAAGTTTTTATTTTAGTTTATTTTTTAGGGTTAGGTTTAGCTTTAGGTTTTTTTTTAGTTTAGTTTTATTTTTTATTTTGTTTTTTAGGTTTAGGTTTTGTTTTTTTTTTTAAATTTAAGTTTAGCTTTTTATTTTATTTTCTTATGTTTATGTTTTAGGTTTATTTTTAGGTTTTATTTTTTAGTTTAAGTTTAGGTTTACTTTACTTTTATTTTATTTTATTTAGTTTTGGTTTAGGTTTAGGTTTAGTTTATTTTGGAGGTTTAGGTTTTTTTTATTTATTTTAGTTTAGTTTATTTTATTTTTATTTTAGGTTTAGGTTTTCCTTTTATAGTTTGGGTCTTAGATTTTATTTTATATTTATTTTTAGGTTTATTTTTTTAGGTTTAGGTTTTTATTTACATTTTATTCTATTTTAGGTTTACTTTAATTTTATTTTAGGTTTAGTTTTTATTTTATTTAGGCTTTTTATTTTTTTAGTTTAGTTTAGGTTTTTATTTAATTTATTTTAATTTAGTTTTTGTTTTTTATTTTCTTTTTATTTTAGGTTTAAGTTTAGGTTTTTTTTATATTTTTATTTTAGGATTTATTTATTTTAGGTTTATGCTATTAGCTTTTAAGGGTTTAGGGTTTAGGGTTAGTTGGGTTTAGGGCTTTATGTTGGGTTTAGGATTTAAGGTTTTGGGTTGAGGGTTTTAGGGTTTACGGTTTAGGGTTTAAGGTTTAGGTTTTAGGTTTTGGGTTGAGGTTTTAGTTTAGGGTTTAGGGTATTCTTTTTAACAGAGAACAAATTCATATTCAATATTTCTTCTTTTTGATTTCATCTACCAAGTAACACACCAAGTTTTCTAAGACATAGGCAATGACATAGATAAAAAATGAGCACACATAGAGGAAATCAAAAACCCTAGATAACTAGAATCGTCTCTACTATAAAGACACATTTCTACAAGTGCTCGGATCATGGCCCTTTATATAGTTCACTTTAACCACTCCTAGTAGCAAGGTTTAAGGTTTAGGGTTTAGGATTTAGGGTTTATGGTTTAGGGTTTAGGGTTTAGGTTTTAGTATTTAGTATTTCTAGTTTTTTTTTAAAACAAATTAAGTAAATTGATAGGTTTAGGTTTATTTAGTTTATTGTTTATTTATTTTAGTTGATTTTATTTTTTATTTTTATTTAGTTTAGTTTATTTTGTTTAGATTTATTTAGTTTATTTTTTAGGTTTAGGTTTATTTCTTAGTTGAGTTTTATTTTTATTTTATTTATTAGGTTTAAGTTTTATTTTTTATTTTTAGGTTTAAGTTTAGGTTTTTATTTTATTTTCTTAGGTTTATGTTTAAGGTTTTTATTTTAGGTTTATTTTTAGGTTTTATTTTATAGTTTAGGTTCAAGTTTATTTTTAGTTTATTTTATTATATGTAGTTTAGGTTTAGGTTTAGGTTTAGTTTATTTTATGTTTAGGTTTTAGGTTTTATTTTTTATTTTAGTTTAGTTTATTTTAGTTTAGGCTAAGGTTTATTTTATTTTTATTTTATTTTTATTTTAGGTTTAGGTTTTTTTTTATAATGAAACTTTAGGATTTATTTTTTATTTATTTTAGGTTTTTTTAGGTTTTGTTTTTATTTTAAGTTTTATTTTGTTTATGTTTATTTTAGGTTTATTTTACTTTATTTTATGTTTAGTTTTTTTTTTTTTAGTTTTAGTCTTAGGTTTATTTTATTTTTTTTTTTAGTTTTAGATTATTCATTCATTTTATTTTAGTTTATTTTATTTTTTAGTTTAGGTTTAAGTTTAGTTTAAGTTTTATTTTATTTTATTTTATTTATTTTATTTTTATGTTTTTTTATATATTTTATTTTATTTAGTTTAGTTTAGGTTTTATTTAGGGTTTAGTGTTTTAGGTTTAGGGTTTAGGGTTTATGGTTTAGGTAGTTTTTTTTTGATATTTTTAGGTTTAGGTTTTTTTTATTGTAATTAGGTTTAGGTTTATGCTTTTTTTATTTATTTTATTTATTTTAGTTTATTTTACTTTTTATTTTATTTATTTTTATTTATTATTTTATTTAGTTTAGTTTATTTGTTATAGGTTTATTTATTTTAGTTTATGTTTTAAATTTTAGTTTATTTTTTATGTTTATATTCTTTTTTTAGTTGTGTTTTATTTTTATTTTATTTTTTGGTTTAGGTTTTATTTTTTATTATTAGGTTAGGTTTAGATTTTTATTTTATTTTTTGTTTAGGTTTTTTTATTTATGGTTTTTAGTATTTTTAGCTTTTTTACATTTTAATTTTAGGGTTTAGGGTTTTTTAGGATTTGTGGTTTGTGTATTCATTTTATTAGTTTTATTTTATTTTTATTTTACTTTTAGCTTTATTTTATTTTAGTTTAGGTTTTATTTTATTTTAGTATTTTATTTTAGGTTTTTATTTTTATTTAGTTTAATTTTTTATTTCTTTATTTTAGTTTAGTTTTACTTTAATTTGATTCTATTTTAGGTTTAGGTTTAGGTTTTAGTTTAAGTTTTTATTTTATTTTATTTATTTTATTTAGGTTTAGGTTTTTCTTATTTATTTTATTTTTAGGTTTTATTTAGTTTAGGTTTAGGTTTGTAGGTTTTTTAGTTTAGGTTTGGGTTTCAGCCTTGGTTTAGGGTTGTAGGTTTTAGGGATTGGGCATATTTAAAGTTTAGCTATGGTTTTAGGGTTTAGTTTAAGATTTTAGGTTTAGGGTTGTGGTTTAGGTGGTTTATTTGGGGATTTAGGGTTGCAGTTTAGGGTTTAGGGTTTGTTTTAGGTTTAGGGTTTAGGGTTAGGGTTTTATTTATTTATTTTATTTATTTAATTTTTTATTTTTTTAAATTAACTAAACTATTAAGTTTTGGTTTATTTAGTTTATTTTCTATTTATTTTATTTATTTATTTATGAATTTATTTAGGTTTATTTTTATTTTTATTTAGTTTAGTTTATTTATTTCAGATTTATTTATTATAGTTTATGTTTTTTTATTTTAGTTTATTTTTTTAAGTAGTTTAGGTTAATTTTTTAGTTTAGTTTTATTTTTATTTTATTTTTAGGTTTAAGTTTTATTTTTTTTATTTTAGGTTTAGGTTTAGGTTTATATTTTATTTTTTTAGATTTAGGTTTTAAGTTTTTATTTTAGGTATATTTTTAGTTTTTACTTTTCAGTTTATGTTTATTTTTAGTTTATTTTATTTTATTTAGTTTAGGTTTAGGTTTAGGTTTAGGTTTTATTTATTTTAGTTTAGTTTATTTTAGTTTAGGTTTATGTTTATGTTTATTTTTATTTTAGATTTAGGTTTTTTTTTAGTTTAGGGTTTAGGTTTTATTTTTTTTATTTATTTTAAGTTTTATTTTTTTATTTTTTAGGTTAAGTTTTATTTAGTTATTATTTTATTTTATTTATTTATTTTATTTTTTATTTAGGTTTTTATCTTTAGTTTAGTTTAGGTTTTATTTATTTTATTTAATTTTATATTATTTTGTTTCATTTTAGGTTTAGCTTAGGTTTAGTTTTAGTTTATGTTTTTTATTTTATTTTATTTATTTCAATTTTGTATTTTATTATTTTTTATTTAGTATGTTTATTTTTAGCTTTGGGTTTGGTATGGTAGTGTTTGGGGTTTAAGGTTTAGGGTTTGGGGTTTAAGTTTTAGAGTTTAGGGTTTAGGGTTTTAGGGTTTAGGGTTTAGGGTTTAAATTTTAGGTTTTGGGTTCAAGTTTTAGTTTACGATTTAGTGTTTTTTGTATTTTTTTTAACAGAGAACATATTTAGATTCAACATTTCTTCTTTTCAATTTCATTAACCAAATAACACACCAAGTTTTCTAAGAGACAATAGACGATGTAGATAAAAAATGAGCATGCATAGAGCAATATCTCTACTATAAAGACAGTTCCATATGCGCAGATCGATCACCACTCTTCTTTTCTCCAGTTCCCATCAACCACCCTTTCTCGAGTAGCGGATCCACCATCATATCCTTGATCTTTCCCTCCGCCACCACCATGGTCAGAACCTCGGCCGCTTTCCAACTAAAACCACCACCACTACCACACTACCTCCATATCCACTAGCCTCCAGATCCCCACCAAAGATATAACTGCCTTTGCCTCCAAGAGATCTAGAAGGTTGAGTGATGTTATTATCATCAAGGTTTTAGATTTTAGTTTAGGTTTAGGTTTATTAGGTTTTTTTTAGGTTTTTTTAAATTTATTTAATTACTTTAGTTTAGTTTAGGTTTAGTTTAGTATAGTTTATAGTTTAGGTTTAGGGTTTAAGGTTTAGTGTTGGCTTTAGGGTTTTTCTTTATATTTTTTTATGGTTTAGGTTTAGTTTTGTGTGGTTAGGGTTTTTTATTTACATTAGTTTTACTTAGGATTTAGAATTTAAGTTTTTTTTTTTTAAAAAAAAAGTAAACTCATAGTTTAGGTTAATTTAGTTTTTATTTATTTTAGTTTATTTTATTTTTTATTTAGGTTTATTTTATTTTAGTTTATTTAGGTTTAGGTTTTATTTTTAATTTTAACCATTTTATTTTATTTTAAGTTTAGGTCAAGTTATTTTAGGTTTATTTTTAGGTTTTATTTTTAGTTTTAAGTGTCTTTTAGTTTATTTTATTTTATTTAGTTTAGGTAGGTTTAGGTTTTATTTTAGTTTAGTTTATTTAGTTTAGGTAGGTTTATTTTATTTTATTTTAGTTTAGTGTTTAGGTTTTATTTTTATTTATTTTAGGTTTTAATTTTAGGTTTAGGTTTTTATTTAGTTTTTTAATTTATTTATTTTAGGTTTAGTTTTATTTTATTTTTTATTTTAGTTTAGTTTAGGTTTTATTTATTTTATTTTAGTTTAATTTCTTTTATTTTTTAGGTTTTAGTTTAGGTTTAGGTTTAGGTTTTCTTTATTTTATGTTTTATTTTTATTTTATTTTTATTTTAATTTATTTTTGATTTATTTATTATTTTATTTTAGGTATTTAGTTTAGGTTTGGCTCAGTTTTTTGGGGTTTAGGGTTTGGTTTAGCTAGTTTAGTTTTAGGTTTTAGGTTTGGATTAGTTTTGGGTTTTTTTTGGTTAAGGGGTTTAGCTTTAGGGTTTTGGTTTAGGGTTATTTTGGGGTTAGTTTTTTTAGGTTTAGGGTTTGGTTCTGGTTTAGTCAAGTTTTAGTTTAGGGCTTAGAGTTTTATTATTTAGAACAAATTTAGATTCAACATTTCTTCTTTGTTTATTTTATTAATTTTTATTTATTTTATTATTTTATTTTTTCATTTTAATTATATTTATTTTATTTTTTTAGTTAAGTTTATTTAGTTTAGGTTTATTTATTTTAGTTTAGGTTTTTTTTTTTATTTGAGTTTATTTTTTAGGTTTAGGATTATTTTTAATTGAGTTTTATTTTTATTTTATTTTAGGTTTAGGTTTATTTTTTAATTGAGTTTTATTTTTATTTTTTTTTTTAGGTTTAGGTTTTATTTTTTATTTTTAGGTTTGGATTTAGTTTATTATTTTACTTTTTTAGGTTTAGCTTTTAGGTTTATTTTTAGGTTTAATTTTTTGTTTAGGTTTATGCTTATTTTTAGTTTATTTTATTTTATTTAGTTTAGGGTTTAGGTTTAATTTATTTTAGGTTTAGGTTTAGGTTTTATTTATTCTAGTTTATTTTATTTTATTTTATTTATTTTTGTTTTATTTTATGTTTAGGGTTTTTTTAAGTTTAGGGTTTAGGTTTTTTTTATTATTTATTTTTTGATTTTATTTTAGGTTTATTTTTGGCTTATTTTATTTTTATTTTATATTTTGTTTTTATTTTATTTATCTTTTTTATTCTTAGGTTTATTTTATTTTTTAATTTAGTTTAGGTTTTTATTTATTTTATTTTAGTTTATTTTGATTTGTTTATTTTATTTTCTTTTTAAGTTTAGGTCTATGTTTTAATTTAACATTTTATTTTATTTTATTTTATTATTTAATTTAGGTTTAAGTTTTTTATTTATTTTATTTTAAAGTAATATAGTTACTTATGTTTAGAATTTGGTTTAAGGCCTAGTTTTAGTTTTAGGATTTTAGGTTTATCGCCAGTTTCAGTTTTAGGTTTTATTTAGAGTTTAGGGTTTAGGTCCCAGTGGCCTGGGTAGGTAGTGGGGCCCAGAGTCATCTGGAGTTTGAGGTGTAAGGTTTGTGGAGTGGCCTGGGGGCCTGGGTTAGGGCTCAGGTCATTTAGTTTTAATCAGAGTTAGTTAGGAGTTAAGTTTAGAGTTTAGTAGGCTAGTAAGTTAGTTTTAGGGCTCAGTTTTGGTTTAGTTAGTTAGTTAAGTTATTATTTATTTTTTTTAAATCAAAGTTTTATTTAGTTTATTTTTTTATTTTAATTTATTCATTTTATTTAGGTTTATTTTATTTTTATTTAGTTTAGTTTATTTATTTTAGGTATTTATTAGTTTAGGTTTTATTTATTTTAAGTTTGGTTTTATTTATTTTATTTTAGTTTATTTTATTTTAAGTTTATTTTCTAGGTATAGGTTTAGGTTTCTTTTTCACTTTAGGGTTTAGGTTTTATTTTTTATTTATTTTTAGGTTTATTGTTAAGGTATAGATTTTATTAAGTTTTTAATTTATTTTATTTTACGTTTAGTTTTAATTTTATTTTGGTTTTCTATTTTTTTTTAGTTTAGTTCAGGTTTTATTTATTTATTTTAGTTTAGTTTTTATTTATTATTTTCTTTTCTTTTTAGGTTTAGGTTTAGGTTTAGGTTTTAATTTATGTTTTTATTGTATTTTATTTTTTTTAATTACTTTAGATTTTTCATTTATTTTATTTTCAGTTTATCTAATTTAGTTTAAGTTTTATTTTTAGAGTTTAGGGTTTAGGGTTTATAGTTTAAGGTTTAGGTTTAATTTAGGATTTAGGGTTTTATGCTTTTAGGGTTTAGGTTTAGGGTTTTGGGTTCATGGTTTAGAGATTTTAGGGTTTAGTTTTAGGGTATAAGGTTTAGGTTTTAGGTTTAGGGTTTAGGGTATTTTTTTTTATTAATAGAGAATAAATTCATATTGATTTTTTGTTGTTTTATTTATTTATTTTTTTTCTTTATTTTAGTTTATTTTATTTTCTTTTCTATTTTAGTTTATTTTTTGGTTTAGGTTTAGGTTTATGAAACTAGAATTAGGTTAGGATCTTGGAATATAGGTTCTCTTACAGGTAAATTAATGGAATTAATAGATATTATGGTTCATAGAAAGATAAATATTTTATGTGTTCAAGAAACTAAATGTGTTGGTGAGAAGGCCAAGGAGATTGATAGTTTAGGTTTTAAACTTTGGTATTAAAAAGTCAAACTAGAAATGGTGTGTAGGTATGATTATAGATAAAAGTTTGAAGGATAATGTTATAAGTATTAATAGATGTGGATAGAATTATAGCTTTAAAGTTTATTATTGTTGATACTAAGATTATCAATGTTATAAGTGTCTATGCCCCTCAAGTAGGTTTGGAGGTAAGCTCAAAAGAAAATTTTGGAATGAATTAGAGGGATTAATACAAAAGATACCTCTTGAAGAAAAAGTATTTATTGGGGGAGATTTAAATGGACATGTTGGTAGAGTGGTAGAAGATTTTAAAAGTATTCATGGTGGTTATTGATTTGGAGTGACTAATGAAGAAGGTAAGACTATATTAGATTTTGCTTTAGCTTATGATTTTGTAGATGCTAATACTTTTTTTAAGAAAAGAGATGAACATATTATTACATATAAAAATGGATCTAGTAAAACACAGATTGATTATTTTCGGATAAGAAAAATAGATCGTTTTAGATTGTAAAGATTGTAAGATCATTCCAAGTGAAATTTTAAGTACCCAACATCGACTATTAGTTTTAGATTTTAAGATGAAAGGTTGTAAGAGAAAAAATAAACTAAATTATTGTCCTAGGATTAGATGGGGACATTTAAAGAACACAAATAAAATTATTTTTAAGAGCAAGCTACAAGAAATTAGAATTTAGAATGTTCATAAGGAAGCTAACATTATGTGGGAAAAAATATCTAGTGAAATTAAGCAAGTTGCTAAAGATGTGCTTGGAGAATCAAAAGGAAAACTTTTTTAATAAGAATAGTTGGTGGTGGAGTCGACAAGAAAATATAAGAAATAAAAAACATTATTATAAAACTTGGTTTAGATGTAAAAACTCAGAGAATTGGGAAAGATATAAAGTGGTTTGTAGAGATTCTAAGAAAGCAATATATGATGCAAAAAATTTAGCTTTTAGTGATTTATACAATAGATTAGATACCAAAGAAGGTGAAAGATGTATGTATAAGTTAGCCAACCAAAGAGATAGGAGAAGTAAAGACATAGTTCAAGTGAGGGTATTAAGGATGAAAATAATAAAGTGTGCTTTTCTTAGAAAAGATATTGAAAATAGGTGGATGAGGTATTTTGATAAACTTTCAATGAAGGATCTGAAAGTATGATTTTAGCAACCTTAATACCCTAAACAAAAATAGAATTTCATTTTTATCGATTAGTAAATTTAAGTTTTCTATAAAGAAAATGAAATGTCGAAAAGCAGTAGGACCTGATAATATTCCAATAGAAGTGTGGTAATGTTTAGGAGATCAAGGAATTTTATACAAATCTTTTAATGTTATTTTAAAGACTAAAAAGATGCGGAGTGGAGAAAGAGTTTGTTGGTTCCTATATTTAAGAATAAAGGTGATGCACAAGAGTGTGCAAATTATAGAGGAAT
>CM038214.1:156831414-156918267 GCA_021442155.1 Cymbidium sinense
TAGGTGTAAAGAACCCGAAAAGATCCTATCATTCATTGACACAATACAAACACAACTACACACAAACATATAAAATAAACACATATCTTTTATCTCGCAACTCGAAGTTGAGATAACGCCCAAAGGACACTCACTCAAATGCTGCTCTAGGTCAAGCCGATGTACTACCCTACTCAGTGTGTCACCCAGACGCATACCGACCGCTTCTACTTGGAAAGTTGTAAGCCACACTTTCTTTCCGATTGATCATTGCACACTGACGAGCACCTTAGGTTGGTTGGTTATCACTATGTTGATGGAAACACCACTCATATTGATAAATACACTTTAGGGTTGGTTCTCGCACCTCAGATACACCACTCATGGATGAAAGTCTACTATGCTTTCTTCGAGTTGGCCACCGCATACACCTATAGGCTTTTTTCCATGGCTTAGATAATACGGTAGCACCTCCTATGGGCACTATATTTGGATCACATCCTTTGTGACCCAATTTAGACACTACCGAAGTTATCGATTGGACGCCTCTTTCCTAGTAACCACCCCTGTGGATGTGAAGATTCTTCCATTTGTCAAGTAAATATGAGATTGGTCAATGTCGACATAGCCCTTTCTCAGTGTGATCCCTTACACACCAACATGGTCCACACAAACATATAAACAAAATATATATTCACTTGTGGATTAGGAGGACACCCCTAGCAATACCTTTTTCCAAGCAAGCATCCTATCTTTAGGACAGTGTCAATAAAACTCCTTATAGAAATTATTGACTACTCTTGAGTTGATATAAGTCCCCAGCATCATTCACTCAGTAGTTGCCCCTAAGTCGGGTTTGATTTGTTGTGCTACCAACAGGTCACCCCAGTAGTTTTACCCTACTTAAAAGATGTAAGTCTGCTATGCCTTCTTCCTAGCATAGCCATTGCACACCAAAAGGCATTCTCTTAGGTTGGCTAGCTCTACCCCACAGCCAGTAGACTATCCCTTTGGATTTGTAAATCTGAGATAGGACAAGTCCGATATAGCCCCTTCTCAGTGGGTCCATCACACACCAACATGGTCCATAAAATAAATCTATCAAATTTGATCGAGCTCATATCCCTAATGAATATGCCCTCAAAATCAAACTAAACCAAACAAATCATATCAAATCACATGAAATTAAGATAAAATTAATCCTGACTACTTTTGAGTTGACATAAGTCCCCAGTGGCATTCACTCAATTGTCACCCTAGGTCAAATTTGATTTGTTGTGCATTCAACAGGTTACCCCAGCGGTTATTCATCACTTTGGAAGATGTAAGTCTGCTACACCTTCTTCATAGCGCAGTATTTGCACACTGAAAGGAAAGCCCTTAGGTTAGCTAGCTCGACCCCATAACCGATAGACTATCCCTTTGGATTTATAATCATGACAAAAGTCAAAGCAGATATAACCCCTTCTTAATGGGTAAATCACACACTGATAGGGTCTATACGTTAACTTAAACTAAATTAAAGCCAATATGATTTTCCCTAGTGGAGCCCCAAATCATATATAAACAAGTCAAGTAAATCAAATTCAAAACCAACCTCCCAAGTGGAGCCAAATTAAACTAACTCCCCAATAGAGTCTAAATCAAGAAATCCAACCAAACTCTTATTCCAGTGGATACATCCCCAAACAAATCTATGAAATCAAATTCAAATCCCAATCCTCGAGATAGCCTGAACTTGCTTCCCTAGTGGAAGGTTCATATACCCATCCCAGACTTGAGCCCATATCTCTAGCAGATATGCCTCCACATCAAAAAAACATAATAAATTAAAGTCAATTATCCCTAGTGGATTATAGATTTTTATCCCTAGCAGATCTTTTTTTTTTTCCATAAATCATATAATCAAATCAAATTCAAACTTTATCCCCAACAGATTTTCTTCTTCTATGCCCTCGACATAGACCCTCATGTCATGTCCAATGCATGTGTGTTCCTGATCTCCCTCCATGTCCTTGACATAGAATTCTCTTCAAATCTTATTTCTTCTCTTATGCACACCTTTAATACTTCAACCAAAAGCCTAACAATGTATTCGCTCAAATTACATCATCTTAACATTGTAATCAACATTTTATGATTTGTGATGGTGCAAGCTCAAACTAACTATACAATATCATGCTAAACATATTATTCTGTGAATTAACACACTATATTATATTATAATATATGATGTTATATTATAATTTGCTATAATATAATATATTTTCTAACACTACACCTCATTAGAATCACTTAAAAGGAATAAATAACAAAATTTTCTCAAAATATGAATAATGTTCATTTTGGATGTAAAATTGTTATTTTACTATTAGAAATGGTACAAAATAGCATAATTTTGGTGTTGTTCTTGGTGTGCTATGAATTTGGCCAAAATTTTCCATCTCAACCTTCAAATTAACATTTTTGTGAGTTTTGACCCAATGTATTATAACAAAAGTAAAACATACTAAAATGTACAATAACATTTAGTAACACACCGCCACATTCATATATATGTGAAGTTATATTGTTATGTACATTATATTTTAGTATGCTTTCATATAATATATTATCTTACATTACACCTTAAAATGAATCACTTTAAGCAAAAAAAATTATAAAATCTGGTTGAAAAATGAACATTTATTTTGGATGCAAAATTCCATTCTTTTGATTAAATGACACACCATAGCACACCAATGATGTTCCCTAAAGCTTACCTTAAATTTTAAATCCCATCATCTCTATAAATAGAATTTTATGATTTATACCATACAAACTCTACTACTTCATACAAACCAAAAATATGCTATAAACAAGTATATACACAATGCTATAATGCATGCTACACTATGTTATGGCATCTTATATTATAATACACTATAACATATTATATTTTATTATATTGTATATCACATCAAGGGATTGCTTAAGATAAAAAATCATTAAATTAGTTTAAATAATAAAACTATATATTTTAGTCGTATCACTTACATATTTTAAATTGAAATAATATATTATGATGCCATTCTTTATTATGAATTTGGCCAAATTCCACCATTTTAAAGTCTAAATCAACATTTTTATAAATAATTCTAGTGTATGCTCGACTACATGATTGCAAAATACTAAAAGAATTTAAAATGCAAAATAATATATTATGATATATGATGATATACAATGCTACAACATATAATATTTATTTTGAACATAAAATCTTACTTATTAGAGTACATATGGCATAGCACACCTTTGGTACTACAACCTAATCCCCACTTCAAATTTAACAAATTTCATTATTTGATTTATTAAATCAATATTTTTATGATTTATATTAATATAGACTATAGGGCACAATACCATAACATACTAAAACATTTCAAAACATCTTAGAACATCCAAAAACACATCACTACATGCTCAAATATATGATGCTACATTATACTATAATATATGGTATTATAATTTGATTTAGGGTATTCAAATCTCTAATAGTCAAGGGAAAGTCTCTTGAAGGCATTTTTTTAGCTACCATAACTATGTTAAGATTAGGTCATTCTATAGATCTACTCCTAATGACATCTTTATTCAAAGTTTAGGGTTTAGGGTTAGGTTAGTTTAGGGTTAGGGTTTAGGTTTTAGGGTTTGGGGTTTAAGGTTTAGGTTAGTTTAGGGTTTGTGGTTTTGAGTTTGGTTTCATGGGTTTAAGGTTGCCTATTTTGTGAGAGTATGGATTATGGTTTTAGGGTTTAGGGTTTAGGGTTTAGGGTTTTAGGGTTCAAGGTTTAGGGTTTAGGGTTTAGGGTTTAGGGTTTAGGGTTTAAGGTTTAAGGTTTATGGTTTAGGGTTTAGGGTTTAGGGTTTAGGTTTAGGTTTTTATGGTTTAAGTTTTAGTTTAGGGTTTAGGGTTTAAGGATTTTTTTCACATGGAGAATAAATTCAGATTCAATATTTCTTCTTTTCGATTTCATCAACCAAGTAGCACCCCAAGTTTTCTAAGACACAAGTGATGACATAGATTAAAAATGCGCACCCATAGAGCAAATTAGAAAACTTAGATAAGTAGGACCATTTCTACTATAAAGACACTATTTCATAAGCAAGCAGATTGGATCGACCGTTCTTTAGTTTCTCTAGTTCCCATCAGAACCCCCCCTCCCTCAACTAGTGGGATCTGCCATCATATACCCAATCTCTCCCTCTCCCACCACCATGGCTGTAACCTTTGTTGCTCCGCCTGCCTCCATAACCACCACTGCTCCAACCACCACCTCCATATCCACCAACACCTCCAGATCCCCCACCACCACTCCGATAACTACCACCTCCAACTTTGCCTCCACTGCCAAATCTAGATTGAGCCTAGTTGATGGTGATGTTCCTGCCGTCAAGGTTCTGCCCATTCTTAGGGTTTATGGTTACTTTATGGTTTGGGTTTAGGGTTTGGGGTTTAGGGTTTAAGATTATAGGTTTTAGGGTTTAGGACTTAGGGTTTAGGGTTTATGATTTAGCATTTTAGGTTTTAGGGTTTAGGGTTTAGGGTTTAGGGTTTAGGTGTTTAAGTGTTTAGGGTTTAGGGTTCAATGTTTAGAGTTATAGGTTTAGGGTTGTAGGTTAGGGTTTAGGGTTTAGTTTTTTTTTTAAATAAAGTAACCCTGCAGTTTAAGTTTATTTAGTTTATTTTTTATTTATTTGAGTTTATTTTATTTTTTATTTTTATTTAGGTTTATTTTTTATTTTTAATTATTTTAGTATATTTATTTTAGGTTTATTTGCTTTAGTTTTGGTTTTTTAT
The DNA here is from genome assembly GCA_021442155.1 of Cymbidium sinense. Classification (NCBI taxonomy): domain Eukaryota; kingdom Viridiplantae; phylum Streptophyta; class Magnoliopsida; order Asparagales; family Orchidaceae; genus Cymbidium; species Cymbidium sinense. The sequence continues at coordinate 156,836,231 of CM038214.1, forward strand.
TTTAGTTTATTTTAGTTTAAGTTTATTTTAGTTGAGTTTTATTTTATTTTATTTTTTTTTTTTAGGTTTAGGTTTTATTTTTATTTTAGGTTTTTTTGGTTTTATTTTTATTTCTTTATGTTTAGGTTTTAGGTTTTTATTTTAGGTTTATTTTTTTATTTAGTTTAGGTTTAGGTTTATTTTAGTTTAGTTTATTTTATTTAGTTTAGGTTTAGGTTTAGGTTTTTATTTTAGTTTAGTTTAGGTTTTATTTATTTTAGTTTATGTTTTAGGTTTATTTTATTTTGTTTTTTATTTTTATTTTAGGTTTAGGTTTTTTTTTTTAGTTTAGGGTTTAGTTTTATCTATTTAATTTTAGTTTTATTTTAAAGTTTATTTTGGTTTAGGTTTTATTTAGTTTTATTTTTAGTTTATTTTAGGATTTAATTTATTTTATGTTTATTTTATTTTAGGTTTTATTCTTAGGTTTATTTTATTTTAGTTTAGTTTAGGTTTTATTTATTTTATTTTAGTTTATATATATAATTTTAAGTTAAGTTTAATTTTAATATAATTTAATAATTAATTATTTATTTATTTAGTTTATTTAGTTTAGTTTAGTTGTGGTGGGTTTGGGTTTGGGGTTTAGGGTTTTTAGTTATTTAGAGTAAGATTTAGCCTTTAGGGTTAAAGTAAGTTTAGGGTCAAGGTGGTGGTCAGGGTCAGGGTTTAGGAGTGGAGTGTTAGGGGGGGCTCAGGAGGCATGATATGGCTCAGTTATGGCCTGTGAGTAGGGCTCAGTGGGAGTTTAGGGTTAGTCTTAGGGATCAGTGGCTAGGTGTGGGTAGGATTTGTGGGTTTAGGGTTTTTTAAAATTAAGTAAACCTGTGTTAGTTTATTTAGTTTATTTTATTTTTATTTTAATTAGGTTTATTTTATTTTTATTTAGATTAGTTTATTTATTTTAGGTTTATTTATTTTAGAATTTTTTTATTTTACTTTTATTTTAGGTTTAGTTTAGGTTTACTTTTTTAGTTTAGTTTATTTTTTATTATATTTTTTTATGTTTAGGTTTTATTTTTTATTTTAGGTTTAGGTTTAGGTTTTTATTTTTATTTTTTAGGTTTTAGGTTTTATTTTAGGTTTATTTTTAGGTCTTATTTTGTAATTTAGGTTTACGTTTACTTTTAGTCTATTTTATTTTATTTAGTTTAGGTTTAGGTTTAGGTTTAGTTTATTTTAGGTTTAGGTTTAGGCTTTATTTATTTCAGTTTAGTTTATTTTAGTTTGGGTTTAGGTTAATTTCTTATGTTTATTTTATTTTAATTTTAGGTTTAGTTTTAATTTTAGTTTAGGGTTTAGGTTTTATTTTTTATTTATTTTTAGTTTTTATTTCTAGGTTTGGTTTTTTAGTTAGTTTTTATTTTATTTTATTTTAGGTTCCTTTCATTTTTGTTGTAAGTTTAACTTTTATTTTATTCAAGTTTTTTATTCTTAAGTTTATTTTATTTTATTTCATTTAGTTTATGTTTTATTTTTATTTTAGTTTATTTTTATTTTATTTTATTATGTTTAGGTTTATGTTGGTTTAGGTTTTTAGTTTATTTTATTTTATTTTATTTTTTTTTAGGTTTTTTATTTATTTTATTTTTTTTTAGGGTTTTGGGTTTAGGTTTAGGGTTTGGGTTTAGGGTAGGGTTTAGGGGCAGGGTTTAGGGTTTAGGGTTTAGGTTTAGGGTGCAGGTTTGTGGGGTAGGGTTAGTTTTAGGGTAGGCAGAGGTTAGGGTTTAGGTTTTTTTTGAATTAAGTAAACTCATGTTTAGGTTTATTTATTTTATTTATTTATTTAGTTTATTTTATTTTTATTTCATTTAGGTTTATTTATATTTTATTTAGTTTAGTTTATTTATTTTAGTTTATTTTTTAAGTTTAGGTTTATTTTAGTTTAGTTTTAATTTATTTTATTTTTTAGGTTTAGGTTTATTTTATTTTAGGTTTAGGTTTATGTTTCCATTTAGGTTTATTTTTAGGTTTTATTTTTTAGTGTAGGTTTATGTTTATTTTTAATTTATTTTATTTTATTTAAGGGTTAGGTTAAGGTTTAGGTTTACTTTATTTTAGGTTTAGGTTTAGGTATTATTTATTTTAGTTTAGTTTATTTTAGTTTAGGTTTCAGTTTATTTTATTTTCATTCTTAGTTTAGATTTTTTTTTTAGTTTAGGGTTTAGGCTTTATTTTTTATTTCTTTATATTTTTAGGTTTATTTTTTAGGTTTGCTTTTATTTAGTTTTCATTTTATTTTATTTTAGATTTATTTTATTTTGATTTTAAGTTTAGTTTTATATTTATTTTATTTTAGTTTAGTTTTTTTATTTATTTTATTTTATTTAGTTTATTTTATTTTAGTTTTAGTTTTTATTTATTTTATTTTATTTACTTTTTAGGTTTAGTTTTATGTTTTAGTTTAGGTTTTTATTTTATTTCATTTTGGTTTTTTATTTTTATATTTATTTTATTTTTAAGTTTTATTTTCTTTAGATTTAGATTTTTAGCTTTTTAGTGTTTATGGTTTAGGGTTAGTTGAGGGTTTAGGGTTTAGGATTTAATGTTTGGGGTTTAGGGTTTAGGGTTTAGGGTTTAGGGTTTAGGGTTTAGGTTTTATGGTTTATGGTTTAGGGTTTTAGGGTTTATGGTTTAGGGTTTTAGGGTTTAGGATTTAGGGTTTAGGGTTTTTAGGGTTTAGGGTTTAGGGTTTAGGTTTTAGGTTTAGGGTTCAGGTTTTAGTTTAAGGTTTAGGGTTTTCATTTTTTCTAACAAAGAATAAATTCATATTCAACATTTCTTCTTTTTGGTTTCATCAACCAAGTAACACACCAAGTTTTCTAAGACATAAGCAAACACATACATAAAAAATGAGCACGCATAGAGTAAATCAATAACCCTAGATAATTAGAACTATCTCTATTGTAAAGGCACAATTCCATAAGCAACAGATCAGATTGGTCATTCTTTGTTTATCCAGTTCCAACCATAACCACCTCGGCCTATCGAGTAGCGGGATCCACCATCATATACTTGATCTCTCTCTCCGTCAGCACCACGGTTGTAACCTCCATCGCTCCTCCTGCCTTCATAACCACCACTACTCTGAACACCACCTCCATATCCACCAACACCTCCAGATTCTTGACCACCACTATGATAACCACGCCTCAACCTTCACCTCCATCGCCAAATCTAGATTAAGCCTGGTTGACGGTGATGTTCCTGCCACTAAGGTTCTGCCCATTCTTAGGGTTTAGGTTTATTAGGTTTTAGGGTTTAGGTATATTTTTTTATTTATTTAGTTACTTTAGGTTTAGGTTTAGGGTTTAGGGTTTAGCATTTAGGGCTTAGGGTTTAGGGTTGTAGTTTTATGGTTTAGGGTTTAGAATTTATGGTTTATGGTTTATTTCTTTCAATTAAGCAAACTGATAGGTTTATGCTAATTTAGTTTATTTAGTTTAGTTCTTATTTATTTGAGTTTATTTTATTTTTATTTTATTTAGTTTAGTTTATTTATTTTAGTTTATTTATTTTACTTTAGGTTTTTATTTTAGTTTATTTTTTTAGGTTTAGGTTTATTTTTTTAGTTGAGTTTTATTTTTTATTTATTTTTAGGATTAGGATTTATTTTTTATTTTAAGTTTAGGTTTAGGTTTTATTTTATTTTTTTAGGTTTATAGGTTTTATTTTAGATTTATTTTTAGGTTTTATTTTTTAGTTGGTTTTAGGTTTATTTTTAGGTTATTTTATTTTATTTAGTTTAAGTTTAGGTCGAAGTTTAGTTTATTTTAAGTCTAGCATTAGGTTTTATTTATTTTAGTTTAGTTTAATTTAGTTTAGGTTAGGTATATTTTAGTTTTATTTTAGGTTTAGGTTTTTTTATTTTATGGTTTAAGTTTTATTTTCTATTTATTTATAAGTTTTATATTTAGGTTTATCTTTAAGGTTTAGGTTTTTATTTAGTTTTTATTTTATTTTATTTTAATTTTATTTTTTTTACTTTACGTTTAGTTTTATTTTATTTAGGTTTTTAATGCTTAGTTTAATTTTATTTTATAGTTTTGCTTAGGTTTTCATTTATTTTATTTTAGATTATTTTTACTAGTTTAATTTGTTTTATTTTTTAGGTTTAGGTTTTATTTTATTTTATTTTATAGGCTGGTTTTTATATATTTTATTTTTAGTTTTATTTAGCTTAGTTTAGGTTTAGGTTTTAGGGTAGGTTTAGGGTAGGGTTTTAGGTTTAGTTAGGGTGGTTTAGGGTAGGGTAGGGTAGGGTTTAGGGTTGTGGTTTAGCTTAGAGGGTTTTGTGGTCAGGTCTGAGGTTTTGGGTTTTGGGTTTAGGGTTAGCTTAGGGTTTAGGGGTTCTTTTTTTCCTTTTAAATTAAGTAAACCAGTAGTTTTAGGTTTATTTAGTTTATTTTTATTTATTTTAGTTTATTTTATTTTTTATCTATATTTATGTTTATTTTTTATTTTTATTTAATTTAGTTTATTTATTTTAGGTTTATTTATTTTAGTTTATTTTTTAGGTTTAGGATTATTTTTTAGTTGAGTATTATTTTTATTTTATTATCAAGGTTTAGGCTTTATTTTTTATTTTAAGTTTAGGTTTAGGTTTTATTTTATTTTTTTAGTTTCACATTTTTTTTAAGTTTATTTATAAATTTTATTATTTAGTTTAGGTTTTTTTTTATTTTATTTTATTTAGTTTAGTTTAGGTTTAGGTATGTTATATTTTATTTTATTTTTTTACTTTTAGGTTTAGGTTTTTTATTTAGTTTTATTTTATTTTATTTTAATTTTATTTTATTTTATTTTACATTTAGTTTTATTTTATTTAGTTTTATCCTTAGATTTATTTTATTTTTAGTTTTTTTTAGGTTTTATTTATTTTATTTTAGTTTATTTTTTATTTTTAATTTACTTTATTTTAGGATTAGGATTAGGTTTAGTTTAGGTTCAAGTTTTATTTTATTTTATTTTATTTATTAGTTTTATATTTTTTATTTTAAGTTTTATTTAGCTTAGGTTTAGGTTTTTTAGTCTTAGGTTTTTAGGATTTTAGGGTTGTAGGGTTTAAGGTTTAGGGTTTAAGGTTAGCTTAGGGTTTAGTAGTTTTTTTCATTTAAATTAAGTAGATCGATAGGTTTAGGTTTATTTAGTTTATTTTTATTTATTTTAGTTTAATTTATTTATTATTTTTAATTATGTTTATTTATGATTTTTATTTAGTTTAGTTTATTTATTTTAGGTTTTTCATTTTAGTTTATTTTTAAGTTTATGTTTATTTTTTAGTTGAGTATTATTTTTATTTTATTTTTAAGGTTTAGGTTTTATTTTTTATTTTTATGTTTAGGTTTAGGTTTTATTTTATTTTTTTAGGTTTAGATTTTAGGTTTTTATTTTAAGTTTATTTTCAGGTTTTATTTTTTTAGTTTAGGTTTAAGTTTTTTTTTTAGTTTATTTTATTTTATTTAGTTTAGGTTTAGGTTTTATTTATTTTAGTTTAGTTTATTTTAGTTTAAGTTTAGGTTTATTTTATTTTGCTTATTTTTTTATTTTAGGTTTAGTTTTTTTAGTTTAGGGTTTATGTTTTATTTATTATTTAATTTTAGGTAATTTTTAGATTTAGTTTCTATTTAGTTTTATTTTATTTTATTTTTTAGGTTTATTTTAAGTTTATTTTATTTCTATATTACATTTAGTGTTTATTTTATTTAATTTTTATTTTTAGGTTTATTTTATTTTTTAGTTTAGTTTAGATTTTTATTTATATTATTTTAGTTTCTTTCTTAGTTTATTTTATTTTATTTTAGGTTTAAGTTTAGGTTTTAGTTTATGTTTATTTTTTAATTTTATTTAGGTTTAGGTTTAGTTTATGTTTTATTTTATCTTAATCTGATTATTTAGGTTTAGTTTATTTATTTATTTTATTTAGGTTTTATTAGAGTTTTGTGGAGGTTTAGGTTTTGGGCCCAGGGTACAGTTGGGGTTTAGGTTGGTCAGTTTAGTTCAATGGCCCAGGATTTAGTGCTAGCATCAGATCATGGTTTGTGGAGGGAGTGATCAGGAGGTTAGGGCCCAGGGTTTAGGAAGGCCTGGTGGCCCAGTGGCTCAAGGTCAGTGGTTAGGGCCCAGATTTAGCAGTAGGAGGGCCCAGTTTGGGTTTAGGACTAGGAGGGTTGGTCAGGCCAGTTTAGGGTCAGGGCCTAAAGTTTAAGATTTAGGGTTTAGGTCAGATTTTGGTTTTTCAGGTTTAGTTTAGGTTTTAGTGTAGGTTTAGGGTTTAGGGTTTAAGGTTAAGGCTTTTATTTTATTTTTTATTTTTTTATGTATTTTAAATTAAGTAAACTCTTAGGTTTAGGTTTATTTAGTTTATTTTGTTTATTTTTTTATTTTAGTTTATTTAATTTATTTATTTAGGTTTAATTATATTTTTATTTAGTTTAGTTTAGTTATTTTAGATTAATTTATTTTTTTTTTTATTTTATTTTATTTTTATTTAGCTTTATTTTAGCTTTATTTTTTAGTTTCATTTTATTTTTATTTTATTTTTTAGGTTTAGGTTTTATTTTTTATTTTTTTTAGGTTTATGTTTTTATTTTATTTCTTTAGGTTTAGGTTTTAGGTTTTTATTTTCGGTTTATTTTTAAGTTCTATTTTTTAATTTAGGTTTAGGTTTATTTTTAGTTTATTTTATTATATTTAGGGTTTAGGTTTAGGTTTAGTTTATTTTATGTTTAGGTTTAGGATTTATTTATTTTAGTTTACCTTATTTTAATTTTATGTTTTGGTTTATTTTATCATTATTTTAGTTTTAGTTTTTTTTTCAATTTAGGGTTTAGGTTTTATTTATTTATTTATTTTTAGATTTAATTTTTTACATTTATTTTTTAGGTTTTGGTTTTTATTTAGTTTTTATTTTATTTTATTTTTGATTTATTTCTTTTTTATTTTAGGTTTACTTTTTATTTTATTTAGGTTTTTTATTTTTTAGTTTAGTTTAGGTTTTTATTTATTTTATTTTATTTTAATTTTAAGTTTAGGTTTAGGTTTAGGTTATAGTTTATGTTTTTTTTATTATTTATTTATTTAGATTTTTTTATCTATTTTTTAGGTTTGATTTAATTTAGGTTTAGGTTTTTAGCTTTTTAGGGTTTAGGGTTTTTGGTTTAAGGTTTAGGGTTAGTTTAGGGTTTATGGTTTACGGTTTAGGGTTTGGGGTTTAGGGTTTAGGATTTATGGTTTCTTTTGGGTTGGTTTAAGAGGTTTAGGGTTTAGGTTTAGGTGTTAGGGTTTTGTGGATTAGGGTTTAGGGTTTGTGGTTTAGGATTTGTGGGTTTAGGGTTTTTAGTTTAGGGTTTAGGGTTTTTGGTTTTGGTTTTTTAATAGAGAAAAAATTTAGATTCAACATTTCTTCATTTTAATTTCACAACCAAGTAACACACCAAGTTTTCAAATTCAAAAGTAATGACATAGATAAAAAAGGGCATGCATAGAGAAAATCAAAAACCTTTGATAGCTAGATCCATCTCTACTTTAAAGACACTGTTCCATATGCAACAGATCAGATCGATCATTCTTTTGTTTTTTTAATTCCCATCAGAACCACCCCAACCTCTCGAGTAGAGAGATCCACCATCATATCCCCGATCTCTCCCTCCACCACCACCATGGTTGTAACCTCCTCTCCTCCGCCACATAACCACCACACCACCACCCCTCCATATCCACTAGCACCTCCAGATCACCCACCTCCACACACCATCGCCCTTCACTCCACGCTAGATCTAGACTGAGTTGATGGTGATGTTCCTATCATCAAGGTTTTCCCATTCTTAGGGTTTAGGTTTTTTTTTAGGGTTTAGGCTTTATATTATTAATTTATTTAGTTACTTTTAGGTTGGGTTTAGTTAGTAGGTTGGTAGAATTAGTTTAGCATTTAGGTTTAGAGGGTTTTAGGATTAGGTGGTTAGTTTAGGTTTATGGTTTAGGTAGTGGTAGGATTTAGGGTGGTTTATGGTTAGGGTTTAGAGGTTTAGTGTAGGGTGGAGGGTTTAGGGTGGTTTAGGGTTTAAGGTTTGGGGGTATGGTTTAGGGTTTAGGGTTTTATTTAAAAAAATAAATCGACAGACATTTAGTTTATTTAGTTTATTTATTTATTTTAGTTTATATTATTTTATTTAAGTTTATTTTATTTTATTTAGTTATTAGTTTAGGTTTATTTATTTTAGTTTAGGTTTTTTTAGTTTTATTAGGTTTAGTTTATGTTTATTTTAGTTTAGTTTATTTTTTATTTTATTTTAGTTTTAGGTTTTTTAGGTTTAGGTTTAGGTTTATTTTAGGTTTATTTTAGGTTTTATTTTTTAGTTTATGTTTAGATTTATTTTTAGATTATTTTATTTTGTTTAGTTTAGGTTTAGGTTTAGGCTTAGGTTTTATTTATTTTAGTTTAGTTTATTTTAGTTTAGGTTTATGTTTATTTTATTTTTATTTTAGGTTTAGGTTTTATTTTTCATTTATTTTAGGTTTTATTTTTAGATTTAGAGTTTTAGAGTTTAAGGTTTATGGTTTAATGTTTTGGTTTTAAGGTTTATGGTTTTAGGGTTTACGATTTAGGGTTTTGGTTTTAGGTTTAGGTTGAGGTTTTAGTTTAGGGTTTAGGGTTTTGGTTATTTTTTAATAGAGAACAAATTTAGATTATATATTTCTTTTTTTTATTTCATCAACCAAGTAACACATAAAGTTTTTTAAGACACAAGCGATGAAATAGATCAATAATGAGCGCATAGAGCAAATCAAAACCCTAGATAATTAGAACCTTCTCTATTATAAAGACAAAATTCCATAAGCAGCAGATTGGATTGGTGGTTCTGTAGTTTTTTTTAGTTCCTAAAAGAACCTCCCCGACCTCTCGAGTAGTGGGATCCACCATCATATCCCAATCTTCCCTCCACCACCCCCAGTAACCTCCTGTCACATCAGGTTTTAATTTATTTTATTTTTATGTTTTATTTAGTTTAGGTTTAGGTTTTTTTTAGGGTTTAGGGTTTAGGTTTAGTGTTTGTGGGTTTAGGTTTGGGGTTTAGGGTTTAGGGTTTAGAGATTAGGGGGGTTTAGGGTTTGGGGTGAGTTTTAGGTTGGGTTTGGTTAGGATTTAGGGTAGAGTTTAGGATTTAGGGAGGGTATAGGTTTAGTGTCTGTTTTTAGTTTTTTAGATTTTGGGTTTAGGGTTTAGGGTTAGCTGGGTTTAGTTTTTTTTTTTTTAAAAGAAATTAAGTAAACTGTAGATTTAAGTTTATTTAGTTTATTTTTATTTATTTTAGTTTATTTTATTTTAATTTTATTTATGTTTACTTTTATTTTATTTAGTTTAGTTTATTTATTTTAGGTTTATTTATTTAGTTTAGGTTTTTTTTATTTTTTTATTTTTTTTTTAGGTTTATTTTTAATGAGTTTATTATTTGTAGGTGGTTTTATTTTATTTTTTAGGTTAAAGTTTAAATTTATTTTATTTTTAGGTTTATTTTATTTTTTAAGGTTTAGGTTTATTTTAGTTTATTTTAATTTTGTTTAGTTTAGCTTAGGTTTAGTTTAGTTTATTTTTTTATATTAAGTTTTATTTATTTAGTTTACATTTAGTTTTTTTTTTATTTTGTTTATTTTTTTATTTTAGGTTTAGGTTTTTTTCATTTGTTTATGGTTAGTTTTATTTTCACTTTAGGTTTATTTTTTTTTAGGTTTAGGTTTTTATTTATTTTATTTTATTTTATTTTATGTTTATTTTATTTTATCTGATTTAGTTTTTTATATTTATTTTTTTTATTCTTAGGTTTATTTTATTTAAAGTTTTGTTTATGTTATTAATTATTTTATTTTAAATTCTTTTATTTTATTTTAGGTTTAGGTTTAGGTTTTAGTTTAGATTTTATACTTTTAATTTTATTTTAAGTTTTTTTATTTATTTTATTTTAGGTTTTATTTAGTTTTGGGTTAGTTTTGTGGTTAGGGTTTAGGGTTTTGTGGGTTAGGGTTTAGGGTTTAGTAGTCATTTAGGATTTATTAGGTTTTGTGTTAAGTTTTAAGATTTAGGGTTTTGTTAGATAAGTTTAGGGTTGGTTTTTAGGTTTAGGGTTTTTTTAGGGTTTGGGTATTTAGGGTTTAGGTCTTTAGGGTTTAGGGTTTGGTTTAGGTTTTTTTTTTAGGTTTTATTTTTTATTATATTTATTTATTTATTTTATATTCATTTTTTATTTTATTTAGTTTTATTCTTAGGTTTATTTTATTTCTTAATTTAGGTTAAGTTATTATTTTATTTTTATTATTTCTTATTATATTATTATATTATTATTATTATTATATTATTATTTAAAGTTTATGTTTATTTTAGTTTATGTTTTATTTTTTTTATTTTTATCTTTAAATTTTGATTTATTTTATTTTATTTATTTTAGTCAGGTTTAGCTTTTAGCCTCAGGGTTTTTTTTTGGTAGGGTTTAGGTTTTAGGTGGGAGGGTGGTTTTTAGGGTTAGGTCAGTAGGGTTTAGGGTCAGGGTCAGGGTAGTAGGGTCTTAGGTTTTTAGGGATTTAGGGTAGGGAGGTTAGGTTAGTGTTAGGGTTTGGTTTTATTTTTATTTTAATAGAAACAACCGATTCAACATTTCTTCTTTATTTATTTAGTTTATTTTATAGGTTTAGGATTATTTTATCTTTTAGTTTAATCAAGTTTTATATATTTATTTTATCTTTATCTATATGTTTAGTTTTATTTTATTTTATTTTATTTTATTTAGGTTTAAGTCATTTATCATTTTAGGTTTATTAGTCAGGTTTAGTTTTAAGCCTTAGGCCCAGGCCCAGGGTCAGGGCCCAGGGTCAGGGCAGTGTAGGGTTTAGGGCCCAGTTTAGGCCTCAGGGTCATTGGCTCAGTGGCCTGGTGGCAGTGCAGTCCTCCAGGGTTTCAGCCAGGATCAGGGCTCAGCTTTAGGCCTTTAGGGTTTAGGGTTCTTTTAGTAAGGGTTAGTAAGTGGCCAGGCTCTGGGATTTATCATGGCTGGCTCAGGCTCAGTGATGGCCTTAGGGCCCAGAGTTTAAGGCCTGTGGTTTTAGTGGGCTCAGTTAGTTTCATCCAGGTCAGAATTTTGTGGTAGGTTTAGGTTTAGGGTTTGGCCTAGGTTTAGGGTTTAGGGTTTAGGTTTGGGTTTAAGATTTAGGCCTAGGATTTAGCCTGAGTTGTGCCTAGGGTTGGTCAGGTTTAGGTAGGGATAAGTTTATTTTATCTATTTTATTTTATTTATTTTTTTTTAATAAAACATAGGTTTAGGTTTATTTAGTTTATTTTATTTTCATTTTGATTTTAGGTTTATTATTTTATTTTATTTATTTAATTTATTTTATTTTAGTTAAGGTTTTTAATTTTAGTTTATTTTTTAGGATTAGGTTTAGGTTTAGGGTAGTTTTTTTAGTTTAGTTATATTTTTATTTTATTTTATAGGTTTGGGTTTTATATTTGATTTTTAGGTTTAGGTTTAGGTTTTATTTTATTTTTTTGGTTTTTGGTTTTATTTTAGATTTATTTTAGGTTTTATTTTTATTTTAGGTTTAGGTTTATTTTAGTTTATTTTATTTTATTTAGTTTAGGTTTAGTTTAGGTTAGTTTATTTTAGGTAGTTTAGGTTTTTTTATTTTAGTTTAGTTTATTTTAGTTTAGTTTAGGTTTATATATTTTTTTATTTATTTTAGGTTTTATCTTTTAGTTTTTGGTTTATTTTATTTTTTATTTTATTTTTTTAGGTTTATGTTTTTTTTTTAGTTTTATTTTATTTTATTTAGGTTTATTATTTTTTATTTTAGGTTTAGTGTTTATTTTATTTAAGTTTTAATTTTAGTTTAGTTTAGGTTTTTTATTTATTTTATTTAATTTAGTTTTTATTTTATTATTTTCTTTTGTTTAGGTTTTAGTTTATTATTTTATTTTATTTATTTTCTTTTAATTTATTTTGGATATTTATTGATTTATTTATTTTGTTCTTTAACCCAGAGGTTTAGGTGTGGTGGATAGAGGGTTATAGGGTGGTAGGAGGGCCCAGGTTTGAAGATCAGGTCAGGGTGGGTCATGTATCTGGGGAGGCCCAGGTTGGGCCCAGGGACTCTGCAGTGGGTCAAAGACAGTGGCCTGGTCAGAGAGAGTGGCCTGGGAGTCAGCCTAAGAGAGTTGAATCTGCCAGTCCAGTCCTAGGGCCCAGGGTCAGGAGCCCAGGTCAGGTGGGTCAGTCAGTGGATGGAGGAGAATGATTGGAGTCAGTATTAGGATTTAGGTTTAGGGTAGGCCTGTAGAGGCCCAGGGCTAGTGAGGGTTTAGGGCCTGGGTGGAGGGCCCAGGATCAGGGTTTAGGGTATTAGAGGATCAGTTTCAGTTTAGGGTTTAGGCTCACTGTTTAGGGTTTAGGGTCCAAAGTCTGGTTTAGTTAGTTACCATTTACAATTAGGATTTTATTATTATTATTATTATTTTTATTATTTTAAATTAACTAAACTGGTAGGCTTAGGTTTATTTAGTCTATTTTTATTTATTTTAGTTTATTTTATTTTTTATTCTGATTTAGGTTTATTTTTGTTTTTATTTAGTTTAGTTTATTTATTTTAGTTTATTTTTTAGGTTTAGGTTTAGGTTTTTTAGTTTATTTTATTTTGTTTTATTTTATTTTATTTTTTTTTAGGTTTTATTTTATTTTTTTAGGTTTAAGTTTTATTTTATTTTGTTTAGGTTTTAGGTTTTATTTTAGGTTTATTTTATGTTTTATTGTTTAGTTTAAGTTTAGATTTATTTTAGTTTATTTTATTTAATCTTTAGGTTTATTTGTTTTAGTTTAATTTTGGTTTAGGTTTAGATTTATTTTCTTTATTTATTTATTTTTTATTTTTTCATTTTTTAGTTTAGGTTTAGGTTTTGATTTATTTTTTATTTTAGGTTTAGGTTTATTTTAGTTTATAGTTTTATTTGATTTTATTCTAGGTTTATTATTTTATTAGTTTAGAGTTTAGGTTTTTGGTTTTGTTTATTGTTTAAGTTTATGTTTTATTTAGTTTGTATTTTATCTCTTTAAGTTTATTTTATTTTATTTTAGGTTTAGTTTTATTATTTAGGTTTATTTATTTTATTTAATAGTTTTATTTATTTTATTTATTATATTTTCTTTAATTTTAGGTTTAGGTTATGTTTAGGTTTTACTTTATATTTTATTTTATTTTATTTTATTTGATTTATACTTTTATTTATTTTATTTTAGGTTTTAATTAGGTTAGTTTAAGTTTTAGCTTTTAGGTTTTGGTTTAGTTTAGGGTTTGGGGTTTAGGGTTTAGTGGTTTTGGGGTTTAGGGTTTAGGGTTTAGGGTTTAGGGTTTACAAGGATTTAATGTTTAGGGTGGGGTGTAGGTTTAGGTTAAGGGGTTTAGGTTTTAGGTTTGGTTTAGGATTTTGATTTTTTTAATAGAGAATAAATTTAGATTCAACATTTCTTCTTTTTTTCATTAGCCAAGTAGCACACCAAGTTCTCAGAAGACACGATGACATAAATAAAAAATGTGCACGCATAGAGGAAATCAAGAACCCTAGATAACTAAAATCATATCTACTGTAAAGACAGTCCCATAAGCAGTAGATAGGATCGACCGATCTTCAATTTCTCCAATTACCAGAAGAACCACCGGCCTTCGAAAGTTCCCACCATCATATCCCAGATCACTTTCTCCACCACCACCATTCATAGGGTTTAGGTTTAGGTTTAGGCGTATTAGGTTTTTAGGTTTAGGTTAAATTTTTAATTTATTTAGTTAGTTTAGGTTTAAGTTTATGATTTAGGGTTAGGGTTTAGGGTTTAGGGTTTAGCATTTAGGGTTTTGGGGTTTGAGGTTTAGGGTTAGGGTTTAGGGTTTAGGGTTTTTTAAAGTTTAGGGCTTAGGGTTTAATGTTATAGTTTTAGGGTTTAAGATTTACGGTTTAGGGTTAGGGTTTAGGGGTTAAGGATTTTTTTAAAAATATTAAGTAAACCAAGTAAGTTTTAGTTTATTTAGTTTATTTTTATTTATTTTAGTTTATTTTATTTTATTTTATTTAAGTTTATTTTATTTTATTTTTAGCTTAGTTTATTTATTTTAGTTTAGGTTTTATTTTAGTTTATTTTTTTAGTTTAGGTGTAGGTTTTACCTTTAGTTGAGTTTACTTTTATTTTATTTTTAGGTTTAGGTTTTATTTTTTATTTTAGGTTTAGGTTTAGGTTTTATTTTATCTTTTAAGTTTTAGGTTTATTTTTAGGTTTTATTTTTAGTTTAGGTTTATTTTAGTTTATTTGTTTTATTTAGTTTAGGTTTAGGTTTATGTTTAGTTTATTTTAGGATTAGGTTTAGGTTTTATTTATAGTTTAGTTTATTTTGGTTTAGGATTAGGTTAATTTTCTTTTGTTTTATTTTATTTTATTTTAGGTTTTGTTTTTATTAATTTAGGGTTTAGGTTTTATTTTTATTTATTTTAGTTTAATTTTAATTTAGTTTTTAATTAGTTTATTTTATTTTATTTTATTTTAGGATTAATTTATATTCATTTTACATTTAGTTTTATTTTATTTAGGTTTTATTCTTAGGTTTATTTTTCTTTAGTTTATTTTAGGTTTATTTATTTTATTTTAGTTTATTTTATTTTATTTTAAGGAATATGTTTTATTTTATTTTATTAAGTTATTTATTTATTTATTTTATGTTTATTTAGTTTAGGTGAGGTTTTAGTTGTGGAGTGATAAGGCCTTGGGGCTCAGTGGCCTAGTGTAGTAGTGGTTGAGGGGCCCAGTGATAGGGCCAGTTTAGCTAAACAGGGCTCAGGTTTAGGGCCTGGGTGATCTGGTATAGTTTAAGTCAGGGTCCAGGGTTTAGGAGGTGGGCCCAGTGGTTGGTGGGGTGGTTTAGGGGCTCAGGTTTAAGGTTTAGTGGGTTAGGCCAGGGCCCAGGGTCAGAGGGGCCCAGGCCTAGGTGGGCTCAGTTTAGGGTTTAGGGTTTAGGGTTTAGGGTTTCAGGTTTAGGGTTTTAGGTCTTTTTTTTTAAATTAAGTAAATAATTAGGTTTATTTAGTTTATTTTTTATTCATTTTATTTATTTTATTTTATATATTTATTTAGGTTTATTTTTTTATTTACTTTAGTTTATTTATTTTAGGTTTATTTATTTTAGTTTAGGTTTTTATTTTAGTTTATGTTTTAGGTTTAGTTTATCTTTATTTTTTAGTTTAGTTTTATTTTATTTTATTTTTTTATGTTTATGTTTTATTTTTTATTTTAGGTTTAGGTTTAGGTTTTAGTCTTTATTTTGGTTTATTTAGGTTTTTTTTTTAAGTTTAGGTTTAGGTTTATTTTTAGTTTATGTTATTTTATTTAGTTTAGGATAATGTTTAGTTTATTTTGGTTTAGGTTTAGGTTTTATTTATTTTAGTTTAATTTATTTTAGGTTAGGTTTATGTTCATTTTATTTTGTTTATTTTAGGTTTAGGTTTTATTTATTTATTTTTAGGTTTAGGTTTTTATTTAGTTTTTATTTTATTTAGGGTTTTGTGCCACCATCCTTCAAGATCTTTGATGGCAGTGAGAACCCAAGAAAACACATTGCTCAATTTAGAGTCGACTCTTGTAACACAGGTGGCTGCAATGCACTCCTCTTCCGCCTTTTTGTTAGCAGTCTGTCAGGTGTTGTATTTGATTGGTATGCTGAACTGCCCAATGGTTCGATGATGTCTTTTTGCTGAGTTGGAGCTCCTCTTCATCAAGTGGTTTGCTAGAGCTCAGCAGAGGGTGATTGTAGGCGACCTCATTATAGAGAAATAGAAACTCAACGAGTCCCTTGTTGACTACTTTCTCAGGTGGAGCAACCTGAGCATGAAATGTGAACCACAGCTGTTCGAACAACATGTCTTTGAGATTCTTCTCAAGAATATCCAATGGCCCGGTCGCCTTCATGTTTTAGGGATTTACCATCAAAACATTCGATAAATTAATCGATAAGGCGGTTAGCCTACAAGAGGAAGCCAAATAGTTTCCCTTTCCTGACTAATCATCTAGGCCCAAGCTACAGAAGGTGTTTGAGAAGAAGTCGAGGACAGTTGTGTCAGTGGATAGATGGAAGTAGCCAACCAGAGTTTAATATGAGAGACTATGAGCTCAGCAACCTCCTTGGCCACCTCTTCTTCCACCACCTCAGCCATCATACCGGCCACTGTAGTCGCCATAATGACCATTTCCACCACCTCAGCTTACCTACCAGTGGTATTCATATCCATCGCCAGGTAGCTACTTTCCACTTACTCTTGATGATAGATTGAATAAGCCATATTCATTCAAGAGGGAGGAAGTTAGGAAAATCTTTAAGAATCTCTTAAAAAAACTTAACTTTTAGTTACAAGAGCCTGAGAGGCCGGAGGAAGTGGGCAAGAGCGATGATCCTAGCTATTGCCCCTACCACCACATGTTAGTCCATGTCTTAGAGGATTGTATCACTTTTAAGGACTATCTTGAGCACAGCTAAAAGTTATGAGCCATAGTTTTCCCTAAGGAACACTTATTAGAACAACCATCCAGTTCCATTAGGGTAATCCTTGGGGATACCTATGGTCCTCTTAAGACCAAAGAAAGTTAGGATATCTCCCTATCCCAAACCTCTAAGAAGATCATTTCTAAGATAAAGATGCTTTCCTTGCAGGTGCCTGAAGTAGCTCAAACCTCCAACACCAAATAAGGTTTGCTAGTTACAAAGGATAACTCAGGGAGGGTGATAGCCCAACAATAGCAGTAGCAGCAGGGATAGTCCACTAGCCCTCCACCATTACATCTACCACCTCTTCTGCTAGCTCCTCTTCCACCTAGAGCATCTACGATAAGGGGAACTAAATCTTTACTCCACTTACTTTATTTGATTTCTATCATATACAACAACAACAACAACAACAACAAGCCTTAATCCCACTAGGTGGGTCACTACATGAATCCTTCGTCTCCATTGTGTCCTATTATGTGTAAAATTCTCATTTAAATCAAGTATACTAAGATCATTTTTTATACATCTTAACCAAGTCTTTTTAGGTCTACCTTTACCTTTCTTAACATAAGGAAAATCTAATGCATCAACTCTCCTAATTGGGTCATTGGACGGCCGATGCATTATGTGGCCAAACCATCTAAGGCGACTCTCCCTAATCTTATCTACCACTGGAGCTACTCCAACTTAATTAATGAAAGAGATTCTACTTATATATTGTCTACTTCTAACGCCTCTTGATTTTTTCCTATTGAAAGCTCTTGAGTCTAAATAAAAATAATAGCTTTAGTCGCTCCAATCCATTTTTTCTAATTCGGAGTCGGACTATCCTTCTCTGAATCAATTAGGTTCACCTCTTGAGATTGACTTGGAGTCAACTGACTTTGAGAATCCCATAAGAGAAGCTGTAGGTATGCCCGATGAGAAGGTAATACTTTTCACAAGCTCATCATTTCAAGAAGTCACTAAAGTCAACCTACGTAGTGGCAATGTTTTACCTCCCAGGGTAACCCCTCATGATAAGGATAAGCAAGCCATTGGTTCTAGTAAGAAGATAGCCCCTCCATAGGATGCTCCACCCATGGATATACTTGTGGAGGACCAAGCCAGAGTTGATTACAATATCCTCACCTTAGAAAGTTTTCAACTAAGTTAAGCATATATGATGCCCCTTGTCTTATCCAAAGAGATGAGAATCTCTAATTAGGCCTTACTTGATCTAGAGATATGCTACCGACCACTACTAAAGAGGAGGCATGCCACTCAAGGACATCTTAAGAGTTACATTCGATGAAGACTTACTCCTAGGGACTACCGAGCACAACCGCCTCTTTACATTATAGTGGATGTTGGCATACAAGCTATCCAGAGTTTTGGTTGACCCATGTGTATCAGTCAATAATATGAGTCTAAGAACCCTTGCATTTGAGGATCAACATCTCCAAACTCTAAAAAAGAAAGGATGATGTTAAGAGGATTCAATGAACAATGCGAGAAGGCCTTATGGTGTTTATTTTAGATGTATGGGGGGTACTTTTGAGGTACAACATTGAGGTATGATGTACTATCTCAAAAGATAGAAGCACCCTACAATGGATCTAATCACGTAATAAAGACTCTTAGGCATCATGGGTCTTGAATGAACTTGAGATTTTCCCCTACTTTACATGACTAATAAAGTAAGGATTTATATTAAACAAGTTCTTAAGTTTCCTATGGACCTCCATAGTTAATTACATCTTAGAAATGAAATTTTCTAAGAATACTGATTAAAATAGACAATTATCATCTCCATAGATTTTAAGGTTAGACTATTAAAGGATTGGTTGTATTTGGAAAATCAATTGGGAGAAGACTTATTTTTGGAATCCAAATGAAATAAGTAGGAAATGCTCATGATACTAGGAAGCCTAGTGAACATTCTAATCTATCCTATGGTTGAGCTTTATAATTTTGAAGTTGAGGATATTTATATGTTTTGAGTTGAAAATTAATTAAATTACTAGGGCTTATAATCCACCAACACAATGTTGTGGGAATGCCTAAGAGGTGAAGATTTATGCTCGTAGCCCAAAGGAAATAGCTACCTCGGATCCTAAATCTAGGGATCTTTAGTATGAGCTAAAGCATGACCTAAATCTAAGCGAGTGGACATAAGAGTTTACCTCAAGAGAGAATAAATTGTTTGACTTCTAGACTTATAACCACCTGAGGTCAGCTTAACTCCTCCTATGATTTTAAAACCATGTAGTTTGTCTTATGAATTGCAAGATAGCTAGGGTAGTTATTTAATTAGAAAGAGACTAAAGTCCTAAATAAACTCCCTAAGAGACTAGAGCATGAGTGGTATAAGCATATGACTTAATCTATAGATGAAAAATCTTTTCAAATTTTATTTCATTTTATACACATCATTTTGATAGAGGATTTAGGATCTCTTATGCCTAAATGCATGATGAAATAGGTTATGGGTCAAATCAGCTAGAAGGTGTTCTCCACCATAAGGGATGCGTGTCAAACATTCCTTTATTATGCAAGAATAGAGATCCTTCATGTTCAAGAGAGAAAAATATGCATGCATGATGTGAAACATACAACCAAACAACTAAGGGGTTGAAAATCTTTTAATTATTTTATTTATGTCTTAGGTTTTATGATGAGGTTATGAGTTATTTAAAATTTAGTTATGAGTTATTAGTTGGGTAGAAAAGTTATTTTTATCCTAAGAGCCTAATCATATCCAAGCCACACATTAAAGCATCAATTATTTAAGAAACCATGAAAATCATGCCGTCCTAATGCACAATGTAAACATAACATCAAACAATTATATAAATTATCATAAGAGAATAAAAGGCGGTGTGGTCAGGTATCACTGTACAATCTGAATAGAGAAAAGATGAGTAGTCAAGCTCTACCCTTATACAACCTATAATATGAAAGAATAATTATAATTGTATTATATGTTATGTGGGTTTTTCTTCATATCTCCATTTTTGATTTGGATGGTGCTTGCTTCAAAAGCAGCATCACAGGAACCCCTGTGATAAAGCCTTCCGCCACCGCTCATTCTAATCCCATAGCACTAACCCTAATTCCTATTGCAAAATTACATTTATGTGGGAAAAAAATCTAGCTACACTGCAAAATAGGTTAGCTAAATATAAATATAATCCCAAGTAGTTGTATTTATAATTTGGGCTTAGCACCCTACATGGGTAACTAAGCCCACCCTAACTTGGATTATGGTTAAGGATTTAAGCAACCTATAGAAAGAGCATTCACATTTATTTTAAACATGCCTTAAGCATATTCCCTAGAAAAAAAACATGATTAGGCTAATATTGTCCTATCATCTAATCTACAAGCATACACCCTAACATCCAATCTAAAATAATACATTATAAAACCATACAACACATCATGCAATCGCCTTAACTTAGAGCTAGAAGTGGTGACTTAATTTGTATTAAAGCTAGTGTGGTAAGTCTTGTTAGGCATTAGTGTTGTATTTTCTAAGTGTAGAAGGATTCAATTTAATATGAAAGGTTGATTTCACTTGAAGTAGTTTAATTGATTCAAGAATTTTAATTTGTGTTTTTTTGGTTTCATTTGATTACACTTAGCAACTAAGTGTTATAAAGAGAGGAAAAGAGGATTACCCTCTTTCATCCCCACCTTAAGTCACTTTCTAAAGTATATTAATTTGATTTAGTTCTCTTTAGTGAATGGTTTATTAAATGATTTAATTAATCCTAAGTTTAGATTCACTTTAAATAATCCTATTCAAAATGAAAGGCATCTTAAGATTAATTTAATTGAATAACTATAACATGACATATATTAAATCATTCCATTCCATCACATGTAACATGCATATGATTTAATCCTAAGTGTATCTATACATACATGTGACATATTTTAGCACACTTAAATGATGAATGTATGTATATGTTTAGAATTTATATTTTATTTGATTGAATCATTTAAACATATTAATTTAAAACTTTATCCAAAATCTTATGCAAAAATGACATGAGAATGAAATTAAATAGGCATGTGCCATTATTAAACCATGGAAGTGATGTAATCAAATGACCTCCTTGGAGCTAGCTAAAGCCTCATATTCTCGGGATGTTCAGACTATATACCCATTTGCATTCAAACATATGTAAATATACATGAAGATAAGAAGCAAGCTCTAAATCATATGTCTAATTAATTCTACTACTTAGTCAATTATGAATGCATGCAATTTTAATGTAAAATGGAATTTTTATTCAGTAATCACATATACATATACATGTACAAAGATATAGGCAAGTACGTGTAGTTGTTAAACCAGGGAAGTGAGGTAATCAAATAACCTCCTTGGGGCTAACTAAAGCCTTGTATTCTCGGGATGTTTAGACTATATACTTGGTTTTCTTGGACACACATGGATGTATACATAAATGAGGGAAAGAAAACTATGCAAAAATTGTATATTTTTTGATTGAATCATTTATATGTATGCATTAAAGCTCTACCAAAATTCTAATGTTGAAATATATAAGAATGAAATCAAATATACATGATGTTGATAAACCAAGGAAGTGAGGTAATCAAGTGACATTCTTGGGGCTAACTAAAGCCTCGTGTTCTTGAGATGTCTAGACTATATACCCATTATCATTCAATCTTATATAAATCAACACATGAATAGAGGAAAGATAACTCAACATTCATACACTTAAGCTATAAGCACATGCATTTCTTATGTATTTATAACTAGCATCATAACACATATTATTATTCATTTATAAGCTTTTGAAAAATACATTTGGATTTAATAGTGATAATAGCCACGCATATATTAAATTAAATCAACACATGCAAGCTTACATAAAGAAAATCTATTTTATTTTACTTGATTTTGAAAAGATGGATGCATGAATTCAAATGACATACCAAATTTAACATGATTGGAAAGAGGACAGTCAAATATGAGCATGTGATTCATTTAACCAAACTAGTTCTTAAGGATAATCAAATCAAATAAGATTATTTAAAGCAAACCAAAACTTCTTTATTAATTATGTTTTGGATTTGATTTGATTTAAAGAGGAGAAGATAAATCATTACTTGCTATTTTAAACCCATTCCCATATTAGTGATTTGATTTAATTTAAGGAAATGTAATTAAGTTGATTTTATGGGTCAATTAAGTTGAACCCTTAATTAGATGAATTAATTACCCTTACCTATGTCACCTTAAAGTAATTAACTAAGTAATTATGAGCCAACATGATATGCATGGAAAATAAACTTACAATGATCCTAGAAAATAAAAGGGGCCTAATGCAATTGGCTCATGATTAATATTTAATTAGATTAAGGGACTTAATTAATTACTCTTATTGTTTTCCCACACATGTGGACTAACCATAATTTCATTAAACTCCTTAAGGTTATTAAACACCTAAAGATTTACCCCATGATTTAATTAATTAAGGTTTGATGTGATTATGATTTTAATTTGATTAAGTGATTTAATTAACTAGTTAAATCTTAATTAATTTCATTTTAAAAAATGGTGAAATGAACTTAGGGAAAGGGGTCCCAACCCTATTCCTTAGTTCATTTACTATTAAAGAATGATTACTAAAATTAATTAACCAATTTGTTACTATTCATAAGATTAATTACTCATTAATTAACTTAAAAGAGTAGTTAAGGTTTAATTAGTCAATTTTAAATTAAGTGAGCAATAAATCCCAAGAAATCGAGAGGTAGAGGTCATCCCATTAAATTATCCCACAAAATTTGGGATTAATTGCTCAAGTAATTAAGCTAATAAATTTTGTAATTAAACTTTATTAATGTGCAAAATTGGTGAAGATAATTTTAATTAATTCTCCTTTGAAATACCTTTAAAATAAATATTTATTTGAATTTTTTATTTCTTTATGAGTTTTATGATTTTTAGAAGTTTCAACCATTAAAAAATGATTAATTAAGCCTAATTAAAGCCTAATCCTCTTGGCGCCATGTGACACGTTAACATTGCATGCTTTCTGTGTGGCACCAGAGTGGCTATTTAAAACTTATCTGACTCTGTGTCTACATGGCAGTGGTGGATGTGCTTTCTCATCCACCATCCAATCTAAGATCAGACGGCTATGATTAATCCCATAGCTGAATTAGATTAAATTAGATAGATCTAGCAGATCTACTCACGACCGTCCATTCCAATCACATGAATGGACGGTGCATGATCTAACATCATGCGAGTGAGGGAGAATGGAGTCCATCCATCATTACTCACTTTATCAAAGCTTACCTAAGCTAGGATCAACTCCAAAAGGATCCAACACCTTCACATATCATGGAGTGATCCAAATGATCACATGAGATGCAAGTTTTATTCAAAAAGCTCCAAACCATTTTGGCCTAAAGATTAATTTTGGAAGAATACCTCACTGGAGCTTAAGACCGATAGCTTGAATGATTGAGGAAGCTTCATCTAGTGGAGATAAAGCTCTTTTAGTAGAAATTCGATCAATTCCTTGACGTTCACTCAGAAGGCCATGAACCGATGATTTGGAGCTCAGCTTTGATCGAAGTCCCACCATTGGTGCTTAGGAAGCTTGGGAGATGGTTTATTCTTGCTCGATGAGGCCTAGGGAAGGTGCGTGCAAAGTTAATTTGAGTTTGATGGAGAAATGGAGAAGTTAGGTCAGAAATTAGAGTGTCCTATTTTGAGACGGATGGGAATGGCATATTATGATCGAGGAACAAACTTAAGAGCTTAGGAATGGCTTTAACGGCTCATCTTGGGTAGCTAGGACTTTAAGAAATGATTTTTGTGTGTGTTTGAGTGGAAATGAGGGGATGTATACCCCTTTTCATCTTGATCGATGTGGGATGGTTTATCTTGTAGTGGTCATTCACCATCTCGTGAGTCTGGTGTGGAGGAGTTGGCTCGGCTTGGTTGGTTGAAGGTGTGGAGGTGGCTATCAATGAGGAATCATGGGTGTCCTATGGGTTTCAAATGCTCCAATAGAGAGGGTGAGGTGATTTCACCTCCCATGGGTCATGGCAGACCCAACCACCCCTTGGGTTAGGTTGGGCAGTGTCCTAGGTGCCTAGGTGGACTATTGGGAGAGTACTAAGTGGCCAAGAATAGAAATCACCACTTACATGGGTGATTTGTCTCATGTGATGCCTTTCTCCCAATTGTAGAATGATCATTTGGTATTGGATTTGATTTGGGAAGATTTTAAATGAGCCAAAAGTGGGTTTGCCCAAATTTCAAGTCCATTGAGTTGATTTGGTTAGGTTTGGCTCAATTTGACTCATTTAGATAAAATTGGGTTAGGTTGGGTCAAGTTGACCAATTGGTCAAATTGGGTCAAACTAAGAATTTGGTCAAGTCCATATGATCATTTGGGATGTTTTGATTCAATTGGTTTAGTTTAGTTTGGCTTAGATTTGATTTTGGCTCATTTGAATTCATTTAGGTGAAATGGGTTAAGTTAACCAATTTGATCAAATTGGCCAAATTGGCTTGTGTTTGTTTTGGGTTTAGTTGACCAATTGAAGATGATTGTAGGCTTTGGTTTCAATTAATTTGGACTTGGTTTTCATTTGGGCCAACTTGAACCTTTAGGCCAATTTGGGCTAAGTAGGTCAATTGGGTTCAATTAGGTCCAATCATGGCTTTGGTCAAGTTCAACAATCAATTTGTATTGAACTTGAGCCATTGGTTGTAATTAATTTGGTTTATATTTTGATTTGACCCAATTTGGTCTTTTAGGTGAATTTGGGTCAACTTGGGTTAAGAGAGCCAATTGGGTTTGGTTTGACTCAATTGAAGGTCAAGTCATATTCAAATATTGATATAGATTTGGTATGAATCATTAGTTTCTTGGGATTTGGCTTAGGTTGCAATTTGGCTAGTTTGGGTTCATATGGGTTAAGTGGTTGACTTGGTCAAATGGCCAAGTTGACTTAGTTTGACCCAATTTATGACAATTGATCAACCTAGGGTAATTAACAATCACGATGGGAGGTTTTGATGGGGCTGGTTCAATCAAATTTGGGTAGGATTAGAACTTGGCTCAAATAGGTCAAATTGGCCACTTTAGGTCAAGTGGACCAATTGGGTTTAGTTGGCTTGATTTTAGGTTAGGTTTGATTTAGTTGAGTTTATATATGGATTTTGGATTGATATATAAATTCAAAATTGGGTTTCAAATGGGTTTTGTTCATTTGAATATTTCAAGTCAATAAGTTGGGTTTTGACTTGGGTTAATTTTGGTTAGACTTGATGATTGTATATTTTATTTATATTTGTGAATATGATTGAAGGTATGATTGATTCATGGGAAAATCAATTGAATTTGGGTTTTGGAATTAAGGAATTTGGCTAATTCCATGAAGTTGGGTCATATGTCTTAGGTTTGGATTTTGATTTGGTTCAATTTTGTTTTGATGATTTAAATGTATATTCATTTAATTTGTGAAGATGATTGAAAATATGATTGTGAAAATCAATCGTTTGACTTGGTTTTGATTAATATTTGGCTAAGTCCATGGGATTGGTCATATGGTTTTTAAAGGATTTTGATTTAGTTTTAATCATTTCAATGTAGATTTGATTTTTATTTAGAAAGATGACTGAAGATATAAATTTAATATGAGAAAATCAATTGATTATGGATTTGTTTGATTAAGATTGGCTAAGTCCATAAGATATGTCATTTCTTAGGAAGGGTTTCAAGTTTAGATTTGATCATGGGCTTCAATCATTTAGTTTTGGAATTTAGATTTAGATTTGGATTTGATGTTTGAATTGAACTTGAGGTTTGGTTTGAGAAGGTGAACATGGATTGGATTTGGGTTGTAAGGTGGGATTATCATAATCCCTAAGGCATAACCTTATCCTATGGTTAACCCTTCTAAGTCTTTAGCTTAGGTTAAGTGTTTACCTAATTGTTAGAAGTGTCTTATGACTAGAAAGTCTTAGTGTTTAGAAGACTCTTAAGTCTATGATGGGAAGTTGAATCCGCACTCCAAAAGTGAGGTCAATAGCCTTAGGTTCCATAGTGTTGCCCTTGGAGATAGATGATTGGAAGACTGAAGCCAAGTTCTACATTATAGACTCGAATACATCTTTCAATGCTTTGCTTGGGAGACCATGAATACATGAGAACAACATAGTTCCATCAGCTCTACATCTGTGTATGAAGTTTGTGAGAGGTGGGATTGTCTACTGTGTCAAAGGAGTTCTCAAGCCATTTATAATTCATGAGGTTAACATATATGAGGATGCAGATTACTACCTCCCTCAAAAATCAACAAGTCTATTCTCACAAACTTGACCAAAGTTCAAAAATAAAATAAAAGAAAAAGAAAAAGAAAAATAAAAAGAAAAATAAAGAGAAAAGGATGAAGAAAAGAAAAGAGAAAAAGAAAAAGAAAATAAAAGGGAGTGGAAATAGACTTAGAGGTGGAAGTGGAGCCTTACATTAAATTCCACTCACAGTTCGTTACTCCATTCAACATAGTGGCGACGACCTCCACTAAAAAAGGAAGAGGCTACCAGAGGCGCCCTAGGGTGGAAAACCTCCTTATTGGCCACCCAATAGAAGATATGTCCTATAAGAGTACACCTATTATCCTTATAGACTTAGAATCTAGTTCATTGGATGAGTCTTATATGGTTAGCACCAGCCTTGGAGGTGACACTTGAGCCAGATAGCGAAGAAGGTCGAGCTCCAAAGCAAAGCATAAATGTATCCAAGTCTACATGTGAATTGGGCATCGTTGGGAACCTTAGTCAGAACCCCACTTTCCTCTCAAAAAAGTCGAGGGTTTGGTAATTAAGGAAGCCCCTAATTCATCCAGGTGAGAAGACTCAAAGGTTCTTTTTGGGAGCATCATCCTCAAGATATTAAGCATGATTCATATAAAGATTTAATAGAATTACCTTTTGATTTGTACTTGCCTTGTGTTAATAATTTAGCAAAGAAAGGGTTAATCCCACATACTTGGTCAAAGCATAGGTCAGACTACTTCAAAAGAATATGGAACAACAAATGCAATAGCTCTCAATCAATACCAGAATTAGGATTTGATACAGTGGTTCCATTCGATGTGATGATTACTGCTTAGTCATCATCAATCATTTGGAATCTAATATGTTCTTTTCAAATCACATTAACTCATATGAAGAGTTGTGCTTAGAAACTTCGATCCGATGATTTTGAAGTCAAAGATGCAAGTTTGATGAAGAGATCTAGCCAACCATCGAGAGCTCAAGAAAATCAACCTAGAACAAGAAGATCCACGCATGACATACATCAATTTTTGTTGAATGAAATTGAAACTACTTAGTTACTATTGACAGCTTTAAGGACTGGATGGTGCTATTAAGAGATGCCTGGATTGGCTCCTGACGTAGTGGTCCATAAACTAGCAATAGATCCTATTGCTAACTCTATCGAGCAAGCTTCTAGACGCATGCAATTAGACATAGAACAAAAGGTCATTTGTGTTTCTTCTTGGTGTGTGCCATGAATTTGGCCAAATTCTTCCATCTCAACCTTCAAATTAATATTTTTGTGAGTTTCAACCCAATGTAATATAACAAAAGTAAAACATACTAAAATGTACAATAACATTTAGTAACACACTACCACATTCATCTATATGTGAAGTTATATTGTTATGTACATTATATTTTAATATGCTTTCATATAATATATTATCTTACATTACACCTTAAAATGAATCACTTTAAGAAAAAATATATAAAATTAAAATTGATCATTTATTTTGGATGCAAAATTCCATTCTTTTGATTAGATGACACACCATAGCACACCCCAATGATGTTCCCTAAAGCTTACAAATTTTGCTAAATCCCATAATCTCATTATAAATCAATACTTTTATGAATTATACTAGTACAAACACTACTACATTATACTATAAACAAACTAAAATAAGCTAAACAACAAGTACTAATACACAATAGTATCTTATAATGCATGATGGTACACTATGTTATGGCATCCTATATTATAATAAACTATAACATATTATATTATACTATATTGCATATCACATCACAAGAGATTGCTTAAGGTAAAAAAATCATAAAATTAGTATAAACAATAAAAAATAATATGTTTTAGTTGTATCACTTACATATTTTAAATTGAAATAATATTTTATGATGTCAAGCTCTACCTAATATGAATTGGCCAAATTCCACCATTTTAAAGTCTAAATCAACAATTTTTACAAATAATGCTAGTGTAGGCTCAAGTGCATGATTGTAAAATACTAAAAGAATTTAAAATTTGCATAATAATATATTATGATATATGATACTATACTATGCAACAACATATAATATTTATTTTGTATATAAAATCTTACTTTTAGACTATAAGTATTACACACCTTTGGTATTACAACCAAATTCCACATTAAATTTAACAAATTATCATCTAATTTATTAAATTAATATTTTTATGATTTATATTAATATAGACTATGGCACAATACCATAATATACTAAAACATTTCAAAACATCTTATAACATCCAAAAACACATCACTACATGCTCAAATATATGATGCTACATTATACTATAATATATGGTATTATAATATGATTTAGGGTTAGAGTTTAGGGTATTCAAATCTCTTATAGCCAAGGGAAAGTCTCTTGAAGACATTTTCTTTAGCTACCATAATAATGTTAGGATTAGGTCATTTGATCTACTAATGACATCTTTATTCAAGGTTTAGGTTAGTTGGTTAGGTTTTAGGGTTTTGGGTCAGGTTTAGTTTAGTTAGTTTTAGGTTTAAGAGTTTTAGGTTTAGGTTTAGGTTTAGGTTTAGGTTTAGGATTTAAGTTTTAGTTTAGGGTTTAAGTTTTTTTTATGAAGAACAAATTAAGATTTAACATTTCTTCTTTTGATTTTATCAACCAAGAAGCACCCCAAGTTTCTAACACAAGGGATGATATAGATAAAACATGAGCACCGATAGTAAATCAAAAACCCTAGATAAGTAGAACCATCTATACTATAAATACACTATTCCATAAGCAGCACATCAGATCGACCATTTTTCAGTTTCTCCAATTCCATCAAAACCACCCCCGCCTCTCGAGTTGTAAGATCTGCCATCATATCCCCAATATCTCCCTATGCCCCACCATGGATGTAACCTCCATCACTCCTCCCACCTCCATAACCACCACTTCTTCGACCACAACATCCATATCCACCAGCACCTCTACATCCCCCACCACCACTACGATAACCACCGCCTCCGCTTTCGCCTCCTCAGCCAAATCTAGACTGAACCTAGTTGATGGTGATAAACGCCATCAAGGTTATGCCCATTCTTAGGGTTTAGGGTTTAGGGTTTATATTTTGAGGTTTAAGGTTTAGGGTTGTAGGTTTTAGGGTTTAGGGTTTAGGGTTAGGTTTGGTTTGTGGGTTTAAATTTTGAGGTTTAAGTTTAGTGCAAGTTTGGGTTTACCAGGTTTTAGGGTTTTAGATTTGGGTTTAAGATTTAGTGTTTAGGGTTTAGAGTTTAGGGTTTATATTTTAGGTTTAGGGTTTTGGGAGTTTAGGGTTAGGGTTTAGGTTTTGTGGTTTAGGGGTTCTGTGGTTTTAGGGTTTGGCCTAGGTTAGTGGTCAGGGTTGGGGTAGTCTTTTAGGGTTTAGACTTAGATTTTTAGGATTTAGGGTTTGCTTTTTTTTTTAAATTCAACCCAGGTTTTAAGTTTATTTAGTTTTATTTTTATTTATTTGAGTTTATTTTATTTTTTATTTTATTTAGTTTAGTTTATTTATTTTATGTTTATTTATTTTAGTTTAGGTTTTATCTTTAGTTTAATTTTAAAGTAGGTTTATTTTTTTTAGTGAGTCTTTTTTTACCTTTTAGGTTTTGGTTTTATTTATTATTTTACATTTAGGGTTAGGTTTTATTTTATTTTTTTTAGGTTTAGGTTTTAGGTTTTATTTTAGGTTTATTTTGAGTTTTTATTTTTTATTTTATGTTTAGGTTTATTTTTATTTTTTTATTTTATTTAGTTCATGTTTAGGTTTAGATTTAGTTTATTTTAGGTTTAAGTTTAGGTTTTATTTATTTTAGTTTAGGTTTAGGTTTATTTTATGTTTATTTTAGTTTAGGTTTTGGTTTAGGGTTAGTGTTTTATTTGTTATTTATTTTGGATTTATTTTTAGGTTTAGGTTTTATTTAGTTTTTATTTTATTTTATTTTAGGTTTATTTAATTTTTATTTTAGGTTTTCTTTTTGTTTAATTTAGGTTTTTTACTTTTTAGTTTAGTTTAGGTTTTATTTATTTTATTTTATTTTAGTTTTTATTTTTTTATTTTATTTTCTTTTTAGGTTTAGGTTTAGGTTTAGATTTTTTTTTGTTTTTATTTTATTTAATTTTGGTTTAGGTTTTTTTATTTATTTTATTTTTCAGTTTATTTAGTATAGATTTTTAGCTTTAGGTTTAGGTTTAGGTCAGTTTAAGGTTTGGGTTTAGGGTTTAGATTTTATGTTTAGGGTTTAAGTTTTAGTTTAAGGTTTAAGGTCTTTTTTTTAAATAGAGAACAAATTCATTCAACATTTCTTCTTTTCAATTTCAACCGCCAAGTAGTATACCAAGTTTTCTAAGACATTGACATAGTTCAAAATGAGCACCCATAGAGAAAATCAAAATTCTAGATAACCGTGAGCTCTACTATAAAGAAACAGTTCCATAAGCAACATATCAGATTGACCATTCTTAAGTTTCTCCAGTTCCTATCAGAACGACCCCAGCCTCTTGAGTAGTGGGATCTGCCATCATATCCCTGATCTCTTCCTCTACCACCGCCACCATCATGGGTGTAACCTCCATCGCTCCTCCTGCATCCAAAACCACCACTGCTCTAACCACCACCTCCATATCCACCATATTCTAGATCCCCACCACTATGATAACCGCCTCCACCTTGCCTCCACCGCCAGACATGATTGAGCCTAATTGACAGTGATGTTCCTGTCGTCAAGGTTCTACCCATTCTTAGTGTTTAGGGTTAGTTTAGGGTTAGTTTAGGTTTAGTTTAGGATTAGGGTTAGTTTAAGGTTTAAGATTTGGGTTGTAGGTTTTAGGGTTTAAGGGGGTTTGTGGTTTGTGGTTTTGAGTTTAGTGCTTAGGTTAGGGTTATAGGGTTAGGATTTAGGGTAGTTTTGGGTTTAGGGTTTTAGGGATTAGGGTTTAGGGTTTAGGGCTATTTTAAAAATCAAGCAAACCAAGAGGGTTTCATGTTTATTTAGTTTATCTCTTTATTTATTTCTTTATTTTCTTTTTTTCTTTACTTAGCTTTATTTTTTATTTTTATTTAGTTTAGTTTATTTATTTTAGGTTTATTTATTTTAGTTTTAGGTTTTTTTATTTTAGTTATTTTAGGTTTAAGTTTATTTTTTGAGTTTTATTTTTATTTTGTTTTAAGGTATGTTTTAGGTTTTTATTTCTATTTTAGGTTTTTTAGTTTTGGTTTATGTTTATTTTAGCTTTATTTTATTATATGTTTAGATCAGTTTTAGTTTATTTATCCAAATTTAGTTTATTTTGTTTAGGTTTTTATTTTATTTTGTTTATTTTGTTTTATTTTGTGCCTTTTTATAGTTAGGTTTAGTTTTATTTTTTTCTTATTTTTTAGGTTTATTTGTTAGATTTAGACTTTTAAGTTTTTATTTTTATGTTAACTTATTTTTATTTTGATTAGTTTTATTTTATTTAGATTTGATATCATAGGTTTATTTTATTTTTAGTTTAGTTTAGGTTTTATTTTATTTAATTTTTAGTTTTATTTTATTTATTTTATTTTATTATTTTTTTAGGTTTAGTTTAGTTTACTTAGGTTTTATTTTATTATATTTTTATTTTATTTAAGTTTAAGTTTTATTTTATTTTATCATTAAGTTTATTTTAGTAGGTTTAAATTTCAGGTTTTTAGCATTTAGGGTCAGGGTTTAGGCCTAGTGTTTAAGATTTTGCTGGGCTCAGGGCCTAGGCTCCAGGGCTTGGGTCAGTGGCTAGGGCTCTGTGGATGTGGCCTGGGGTTTGGGTTTAGCCTGATTTAGGCCCTCAGCTCAGTGGCCAGGGCCAGGCCTTGGGCTCAGTGGCCAGGCCTTGTGGCTCAGTAGGGCTTTAGGGCCTGTTTAGGTCAGGCCAAGGGCCTGTGGTGTGGGCTCCAGGGCCCAGTCAGTGTGTGGCTCAGGGAGTGGATTTGTGGCTCCAGGATCAGTGCTAAGCCAGCTTAGGGACGAGTTTTATAAGCAAACCCAAGGTTTAGATTTATTTAGTTTAACCTGATTTATTTTATTTTATTTTATTTAGTGTTATTTTATCTGTTCATTTTATCTTAATCTGGCCTTTATCTTAGCTCATTATTTAGGCTTCATGTTAGTTTATGCCATTTTTAGTTTAGTTTTATTTATCTATTTTTTGGTAGGTTTATCTTTTATTTTAGGTCTTGGTAGGTTTTATTATCTTGGCTCACATTAAGTTTTATTTTGGCTTTCCTTTAGCCTAGGATCAGGTTATTTTAGTTTATTTAGTTTAGGTAAATAGCTTTAGTCAGGCCTAGGCCTAGGGTTTAGGGTTTCATACACAAATGTTTAGGGTTTAGGGTCTGTGTTTAGGCCTAGGGTCACTTAGGGTTCAGAGCCTGGGTTTAGGGTTTAGGGTTTTAAAAAAATTAAGCAAACAACAGTCAAGGTTTATTTAGTTTATTTTAGTTTATTTTATCTTATTTGAGTTTATTTTATTTTTATTTTATTTAGGTTTTATTTTTATTTTATTTAGTTTAGTTTACTTTTTTAGTATTTATTTTATTTATTTTAGTTAGTTTATTTCATTTGCATTTATATTTACTTTATTTAGTTTGGGTTTTACATTTTATTTTAGGTTTAGGTTTTTTATTTTATTTTATTTAGTTTTATAGTTTTATTTTTTATTAGGTTTTATTTTAGTTTAGTTTTTTTTTTTCTTTTAGTTTTATTTTATTTATTTAGTTTAGGTTTTGGTTTAGGTTTAGTTTAGTTTATTTTAGTTTTAGGTTTAGGTCTCTTAACTAGTTTAGTTTATTTAGTTTAGTTTATTTTTATTATTTTTATTTTATCTTAAGTAGGTTTTTTTTTTAGTTTATTTTTTATTTTAGGTTTTATTTTAGGATCTCTTTTATGTAGGTTTTATTTAATTATTTTATTATTAGGTTTATTTTTATTTTATAGTTTTATTTTATCTTTTAATCCAGGTTTATTTATTTTTAGTTTAGTAGGTTTTATCTTATTTTTATATTTTGGTAGTCAGGTTTATATCATCACCAAGCTCATCTAGTTCTCTGTGGCCTCTTGTGGCCCAGGGCTCACCTGGCCCAGCCCAGGGCCCAGGGCCCAGTGGCCTAGCCCAGTCAGGGCTCATGAGGTCTCAGTGCCCAGGTCATCTTGGCCTGGCCTAGGGTCTAGGGCTCAGGGCCTAGGGTCAGCTTGGCCTAGTCCTGTGCTCAGGGCCTATGGCCAGGGTTGGGGTCTGAGCTCAGGCCTGGGCCTAGGGCTCAGTGTCAGCTCAGTGGCCCAGAGTCTTGGGCTCAGTGGAGGGCTCAGGTGGCCTAGGATCAGGGCCTAGTGTAGGATTTAGGGTTTAGGATCTTTAATCAAACCAAGCAGTTATTTAATTTAAGTTATCTTTTATTTTAGTTATTTTATTTTATTTTATTTTGGTTTATTTTTATCTATTATAGTTTAGTTTATTTATTTTAAAGGTTTTCATTTTAGTTTATTTTTAGGATTAGGTTTAGTTTATGCTTATTTTAGTTTAGTTTTATTTTATTTTATTTCAGGCATATGATTTATTTTATTTTAGGTTTTGGTTTAGCTTTATTTTATTTTTAGTTTAGGTTTTAATTTTTTATTTTAGGTTTATTTTAGGTTTTATCTTTTAGTTTATTTATTTTATTTTAGATTAGGGTTTAGTTTAGTTTATTTAGAGTTTATTTAGCTCAGTTTAGTTTATTTATTTTAGTTTTAGGTGGTTATTTTATTTTATTTATTTTTTAAGTTTTATTTTTTGTTTTAGGTTTTATCTTTTATTATATTTTTGTTATTTTTTAGGTTTAGGTTTTTATTTATCTTTTGATATCTTTTATTTTATTTTATTTTATTTTATTTATTTTTTTTTTAGATTTTTCATTTTAGTTTAGTTTATTTTATTTATTTTATCTAACATAGTTTATTTTATATGTATTTTATTTTATGTTAGGTTTAGACAGGGTTTAGTTTTTATCTTGTGTTTTTTAATTAGTTTATTTTTTTTATCTTATTTATGTTTTAGATTTCTTTTATTTAATCATTATAAGCCTTTATTTATTTGTAATGTGCCTTAAGCTTTTGTGGCCTGTGGCTTAAGGCTCAGTGGTCTGGGGCTCAGGGCCTAGGTTAAGGCTCAGTGGCAGGCCTTGTGATTCCAGGGCCTAGGGCCTGTGGCTCAGGGCTCAGGGCCTAGGGCCTGTGGCCTAGGGCCTAGGTCTAAGGTTAGGGCTCAAAGTTGGGTCAGTGCCTAGTGGCTCAGTTTCCTAGTTGTGGCCTGGTTTTCCATTTTAAATTTAATTTTATCTTAAATCACAAAGTTTATGTTTACTATTTATTTATTTATCTTAGTTATCTTATTTATCTATTTTTATTTAGTAGTTTATTTTATTTTAAGTTTATTTATTTTAGTTTAGGTTTTATCTTTTATTTAGGTTATGTTTAGGTTTATTTTTAGGTTTAGGTTTATTTCTTTATTTTAGGCTCTTAGTTTTTATTATTTTAGTTTAGGTTTTAGGTTTTTTTATTTTAAGTTTATATTTTTTTTTTGTTTTAGATTAGTTTATTTTAAGTTTATTTTATTTTATTTTAGGGTTTAGTTTAATCTCTTTAGGTTTAGTTTATTATAGGTTTATGTTTAGGTTTTATTTATTTTATTTTAGTTTATTTAGTTTAGTTTAGTTTTATTTTATTTTATTTGTGGTTTTAAGTTTTTTTTTAGTTTGTGTGTTTTATTTTTTTATTTAAGTTTTATTTTATGTTTACTTTTAGTTTAGTTTTATTTCTTTTATTTAGTTTATTTTCTTTATTTATTTTATTTTATTTTAGGTTTTTTATTTTATTTTTTTTTATTTTATCTAGTTTAGTTTTTTATTTATTTATTTTACTTTAGTTTTAATTTTATTTATTTTCTTTAGGTAGGGTTCAGTATGTTTTTTTATCTTTTATTTTATTTTATTTTGGTTTAGTTATTTATTTATTTTATTTTTTAAGTATTTAGTTTTAGTTTAGGTTTTTAGTTTAGGTTTAGGTGGTAGTTGTGGTTAAGGTAGGGTTTAGGGTTTAGGGTTTAGGGTTTAAAGTTTAAGGTTTGTTAAGTTTAAGGTTTAGAGTTTAGGTTTAAGGTCTAGGGTTCAAATTTTAGTTTAGGGTTTAGGTTTTATTTCTTTTTTAACAGAGAATAAATTCAAATTCAACATTTCTTCTTTTGATTTCATCAACAAAGTAACACACTAAGTTTTCTAAGACATAAGAGACAAGATAGATAAAGAATGAGCACGCATAGAGAAAATTAAATACCTTAGATAACTAAAACCATCTCTACTGTAAAGACATCGCTTCTATAGTAGATCGATCATCATTTTAGTTTCTCTAGTTCAACCACCCCACCTCTCAGTAGGATCCGCCATCATATCCTCGATCTCTCCTCCCCACCACCATGATTAACCTATTTTGCTCCTCAAGCCTTCATAACCATCATCGCTTCTCACCACAACCTTCATATACACCACACCTCCATCCCCACCACCATCATCACCGCTTTGCCTTCCACCGCCAGATCTACTGAGCCTTGATGTGATGTTCACCAAGCTAATGCCCCTTCAGAGTTTAGGTTAGGGTTTATGTATTTAATTAATAGTTACTTAGTCAGGGTCAGTAGGGTGGGTTAGTGGAGGGAGGGAGTGGTTAGGTTTAGGTGGTTTAGGTAGGAGTAGGGTCAGGGTCAGGATTTAGGGCCAGTTTAGGTCAGAGGGCCCAGAAGTGAGCTCAGGCCCAGTGATCAGGCTCTGAGGGCTTTTTGGTGGGCCTGTGGTTTAACGTCTCAGTTCCAGGGTCAGTCAGGGCCTCAGCTCAGGTCATTCCAGGGCCTGGGCCTGAGCCCAGGCCCAGGATCCAGGGCCTGTGGCCCAGGGCCTAGTGAGCCTCAGGTCATCTGTCTCAGTTACTCCAGCCTCAGTGGCCTTTGGGTCTGGCCTGGCCCAGGGCCTGATTTGGCCAGGTCATTTAGGGCCTAGAACAAGTTAGGGCTCAGGGCTCAGGATCATGCTCATAGCCAGGGCCAGGGTGGGCCTAGTCATGGAGAGGGCCCAGGGCCTGGTGCCTGGGTTGGCCTAGGGCTAGGCCTTTAGGCCAACCCAGGTCTCAGTGGCCCAGGATCCAGTGGCCTAGAGCAGGGCCTTGGGCCTAGGGCTCAGGGCCTAGGGTCAGTGGCCTCTTTATGTAGCTCAGAGCCCAGGGCCTAATCAGTGGCTCTGTGCCTTAGGGTTTAAAATCAGGCCTTCAGTGCTCAGTTAGTCTGAGTTCGGGTTAGGGTCTGATCAGGATTTAGGGTAGGCTAGAGTTTTAAAAAACAAACCCTAGTTAGATTATTTAGTTTATTTTTATTTATTTTAGTTTATTTTATTTTATTTATCTTTTATTTTATTTTTATAGTTAGTTTATTTCTTTTTAGTTTATTTATTTTAGTTTAAGTTTTAATTTAGTTTATTTTTTGGTTTAGGTTTAGGTTTCTATTTATTTTTTAGTTTAGTTTTTATTTAATTTTATTATTTAGATTTAAGTTTTATTTTTTTATTTTTAATTTTAGGTTTAGGTTTTATTTTATTTTCAGTTTATTTTATGTTTTAATTTTAGGTTTAGGTTTATTTTAGTTTAGTTTATTTTATCCATTTTGGGTTTAAGTTTAGGTTTAGGTTTTATTTATTTTAGTTTAGTTTATTTTTGTTTAGGTTTTGGTTTATTTTATTTTATTTATTTTATTTTGTTTTTACTTTGGGTTTAGATTTTATTTTTCATTTTGGGTTTAGGTTTAATTTTTTATTTATTTTTAGGTTTTATTTTTAGGTTTATTTTTTGGGTTTTGGTTTTTATTTAGTTTTATTTTATTTTATTTTAGTATTATTTTATTTTTATTTTACATTTAGTTTTTACATTTAGTTTTTATTTTATTTGGTTTTTATTCTTAGGTTTATTTTATTTTTTTAGTTTAGTTTAGGTTTTATTTATTTTATTTTAATTTATTTTATTAGTTTAATTTTTTTTTTGGAAACCCCATATATGGGAATTTTATTGCCACGAGAGTTACAAGGTCCATCAGGGATAAACCCAAACTACTATTCTAAGAGCTCAATCTGAGAGTAACCCCATCTGGCACAAACCATAGTTTATTTTATTTTATTTTAGGTTTAGGTTTAGGTTTTAGTTTAGGTTTTTTATTTTATTTTATTTTTATTTTTTATTTAGTTCAAGTTTTTTTTTATTTAATTTTAGGTTTTAATTAGTTTAGGTTTAGGTTTTCTTTTAGTTTTTGGGTTTAGTTGTGGTTGTGGTCAGGGCCCAGGGTGTGGTTTTATTTATGGTTTGGCTCAGGGTCTGGGTTTAGGGCCTAGGTTAGGGTCAGTGTCAGTTTAGGTTTAGGGTTTTAGGCTTTAGTTTTTAGGTTTTGTTATTTAGGTTTTAATTTAGGTTTATTTATGGTTAGGTTTGGTTTGTTTTATTTAAGGTTTAGTTTAGGGTTAGGATTTAGGAATTAGGGTTTAGGGTTTACAGTTTAGGGTTTATGGTTTAAGGTTAGTATGGGGTTTTAGGTTTATGGTTTAGTTTTGCTTTTTTTAGATTTAGGTTTACAGCTGGGTTTAGGTTTAGTTTTAATTTAGCTGCTTAAGGTTTTGATTTTTTTAACATAAAACAAATTCATATTCAACATTTCTTCTTTTTGATTTCAACCAATAAGTAACACACCAAGTTTTCTAAGGCACATGGATGACATAGATAAAAATTAAACGATAGAGCAAATCAAAAGCCCTAGATAACTAGAACCATCTCTACTTTAAAGACATAGTTCCATAAGCACTAGATCGAATCAACCATTCTATAATTTCTCCAGTTCCCATCAGAACTGTCCCGACCTCTCGAGTGGCGAGATCCACAATCATATCCAGATCTTCCTCCGCCACCACCATGGTCAGAACCTTCATCGCCTCCTCCCACCTCCATAACCACTACCCCACACCTCCTCCATATCAACTAGCACCTCTAGATCCCCCACCACCATTGTGATAAACACCGCCTCTGCCTTCGCCTACACCACTAGATCTAGAATGAGCCTAGTTGATGATGATGTTCCTGTCATCAAGATTTTGCACATTCTTAGGGTTAGGTTTAGGTTTATTAGGTTTTAGGGTTTAGGTTTATTTTTTAATTTATTTAGTTACTTTAGGTTCAAGTTGGGTTTCAAGTTTAGGGTTTAGGTTTAGGTTTAGGGTTTAGGGTTTTAGGTTTATGCATTTAGGGTTTTAGTTTATTTTCAGGTTTAGGTTTGTGGTTTAGGTCAGTTTAGAGTTTAGATTTGGTTTAGGTATTTTTTTTTAAATTAAGTAAACTAGGTTTACATTTATTTAGTTTAAGTTTTATTTACTTTAGTTTTTTATTTTGGTTTATTTTTTATTTTATTTAGTTTAGTTTATTTATTTTAGGTTTATTTATTTTAGTAGGTTTTATTTTAGTTTTTTCTTAGGTTTAGGTTTAGTTTAATTTTATTTTAGTGAGTTTTATTTTATTTTATTTTGGTTTATTTTAATTTTATTTTAGGTTTAGGTTTAGGTTTTATTTTATTTGATTTTGTTTATGTTTAGGTTTTATTTTAATTTATTTTATTAAGTGTTGTAAGTTTAGGTTTAGTTTATTTTAGGATTAGATTTAGGTTTTATTTATTTTTAGTTTATTTTTTTAGTTTATGTTTATTTATTTTATTATGTTTATGTTCTTGTATATGTTTTAGTTTAGGGTTTATGTTTTATTTTATTTATTTATTTTTTTTATAAGATTTATTATTTGGTTTAGGTTTTTTATTTTATTTAATTTTATTTTAGGTTTAATTTAATTTAATTTATTATTTTTATTTTATTTAGGTTTTAATCGTTTATTTTATTTTAGTTTATTTAGGTTTTATTTAATTTAATTTATTTATTAGTTTATTTTATTTTATCTTTGTTAGTTTATATTTTATTTTATGTTTTAGTTTAGCTTTAGTTTGGTTGATTTTTATATATTTTATTATTATTTAGTCCAGATTTATATTTATTTATTTTTTTTATTTTATTTTAGTTTAAGTTTGTGGTCTTCATGATTTAGGATTTAGGGTTTTGGATCATTTTGGTTGGTAGGGTTGTGGGTCAGTTTGGTAGTATATGTTCAGCTTTGGCATTTAGGCCTAAAGTCAGTGGTAGGGCCAGTTCAGGTCAGTCAGTGGCCTAGGGCCTAGGGTTTATGAGCCTAGGTCAAGTTTTGTTCCGATAGGTCTGTCAGTAGATTTATGATCTTGCATTTAGTCAGGGCCTGAATTTAGGTTATGGTTAGGGTCATTAGGTTGGGCTCAGGGTTTAGGTTTGTATTTTAGTGGCATTTTAGGGTTTAGGGTTTAGGGTTAGTTTATAGTTTGGATCAGGGATAAGGTTTAGGTTTAAGGCTAGGGTTTGCCTTTAAAAAAAATTAAACCCGGTAGTAAGTTTATTTAGTTTATTTATTATTTATATTAGTTAATTATTTTTTTAATTTTATTTAGATTTTATCTTTAGTTTATTTAATTATTTTAGTGTTTTATTTTAGTTTAGGTATTTTATTTTGTTAATTTTTTAGGTTTAGTTTATTTTTAGTTGAGTTTAATTTTATTTTATTTTTTTAGTTTTAGGTTTTATTTTATTTTTAGGTTTTTAGGTTTTATTTTATTTTAAGATTTAGGTTTTATTTTATTTTAGGTTTATTTTAGCTTTTATTTTATACTTAGGTTTAGATTTATTTTAGTATTTTATTTATGAGGGTTTAGGGTTTATTTATTTTTAGTTATTTTATTTAGTTTTTTTTTGTTTTATTTTATTTATTCTTATTTTAGGTTTTAGGTTTTTAGTTTAGGTTTAGGTTTTATTTTTATTTACTTGTTTATTTTTAGGTTTATATTTAGGTTTAGTTTTATTTATTTATATTTAGTTTATTTTATTTAGTTATTTATATTTTATTTTAGTTTATTTATTTTATTTTTATTTTATTTTTTTTTAGTTTTATTTTTTTAATTTATTTTATTTTAGGTTTAGGTTTTATATTTTATTTTATTTAGTTTATTTTAGTTTAGGTTTATTTTTTTTTATTTTATTATTTTAGGTTTAGTTTTTTTTTTTTATTTTATTTATTTTATTTAGTTTAGGTATTTTAGTATGCATTTAGTTTTAGCTTTAGGTTTTTAGGTTAGATTTATTAGTTTAGGGTTATTTTTTCGGTTTTTTTTTTTAGAGTTTTATTTTTAGTTTTTATTTTTTAGGTTTTTTAATTTATTTTTGGGGTTTAGTTTAGTTTAGGTTTTAGTTTAGGGTTTGGGTTTGGGTTTTAGGGTTTAGAGTTTGGGGTTTAGGGTTTAGGTTTTAGATTTAGGGTTTAGGGTTTGGGTTTGTGGTTTTTATTTAGTTTGTTTAGGGTTTTAGGTTTTTTTTTTGAAACCCCATATGGGGAATTTTATTGCCACAAAAGAGGGTTACAAGGTCCCATCGTGAGGATAAACTCCAAAACTACTGCTCAAAGTGCTACAATCAACCTAAAGAGTAAATCCCCTATCTAAGTACAACCAAAAGCAAAATAAAAGAGAAAAGGAAAGCAAAAGATACAAAATGATTAACAAAAATAAGCCAATGGATAGATGGGCCAAAGCTCTTCAGATGAGAGAATGCATGGCACTAGGGAGCAAACCAAGAAGAGAAAAGAGAAATACACCAAAATGTAGGAAGATAAAAATTAGAACAATTAAAGCAATATAGACAAGTGAAAAATTAAAGCAGCATAAACCGAGAAAAATTATAGAGAAGTGTGAGAGAAGGCTCGTTCCCACACCAAATTGGGGCGATGCAAATAAGAGCATCCAAACTTCGGGAAGGGTTACATCACAAAGCTACTATCAAACCAAAAGGAGTGAAATCATCACCCATCATAGCCTACAAACTGTGGAAGATAACAACATTTGTTGAAAGTCTTATGAGCCTTAGTACCGCAAACCTAAACAAAGCCATATACACTAAAGAAAAGGAAACAACAAAATATAATGGGAGAGGGGATCCCATGTAGATAAATATCATCAATATAGTCACCATAGCATGAGAATCCCTACACATATGAAAATGAACCATCTTTGCCGATCCACCTTCTTAATACCGAGCCAAGAGTATAATTAGGCCAACATGAAAATCCACCACAAAAAACAGCAAGAAAGGCCAAGCAGAGGATAGAAACAATATACAGCCGATTGAAAAGCCTGCTGAAATCCTGCTAAGTAAATCAATGAGCATGTAAATACATCCCAAACATATAAACATATATGAAACTTATAAAGAGAGTACCGCCAAATATTGCCCAAAAAAGGTACCCATTCAGAATAAGCAATGCAGATGTTAACAACCCCTTGTTAATAATCAAAGTTAACAAAGCAAAATGTAAAGCGATAGCATAACCCAAACCCAAAATACAACAGAAATGTAGAAGTATATCGAATCAAGATGGAATGCAAAGAATAGATTAGTGGATCGACGTAATAAGTCGCACACCGCAAACAACACCAAATAAAGACAATCAGAGAGATAACCCCAGTAGTAGCTTGCTGGGCATAAAACCCAATAATCTAGTTCAACCAACAACCAATAT
The DNA here is from genome assembly GCA_021442155.1 of Cymbidium sinense. Taxonomy (NCBI): domain Eukaryota; kingdom Viridiplantae; phylum Streptophyta; class Magnoliopsida; order Asparagales; family Orchidaceae; genus Cymbidium; species Cymbidium sinense. The sequence goes on from CM038214.1 coordinate 156,877,889, forward strand.
AGCAAATAATAGCTAGCTAGCCATAAAACCACTCATTCAGAGTAGACAGTGCATAAGTTAATAACCAAGTAGATAATAGCATAATCACGATCCGCAAAGTCTAATGAACCAAGATGGAAAAAATAGCAGAAATAGACAACAAACATCGATAAGTCATGCGCAACAAAGAAAAAATAATCAAAATAACCCTGTATATCCTGCTGACATAAGACCCAAAAATCCAACAACCAAATTAAAATAGCAAAACAATTATTGCACCCCCCATAAGATAATCCAAGAAAAATTAGTGGTACAACATATACACAAAGGGTTCAAAGGAGAGCCATCATTGAAATCCTTCAAGATAAAGCACCAAAGTAAGCCAACATCATCGAGTAGACCGAAAGAAAACAAAAGTAATTCCAATCCTACAAAAGACAATAATAATAACAAGGGTATTGCATTTTCTCTCCATAGTTGGGAGGTGAGGTTAGTAAGAACAAAAAAAAAAACAACCCGGCATGCTGACATAAGACCCAAAAAATCCAACAATTAAAACAACAAAACAATTATTGCACACCATAAGATAATCCAAAAAAATAGTGGTACAACATATACATGAAAGGGGTTCAAAGGAGAGCCATCATTAAAATCCTTCAAGACAAAGAAAAGTAGACCAGCAGCTAAGCCAAGATCATCAAGAAAAAAACATAGAATAAAAATCAAGAAGTAATTCCAATCCTACAAGAAATAGTAATAATAACAAGGGTATTGCGCTTTCTCCTTACAGTTGTGGAGGTGAGGTTAGAGCATAAGAGGCCACAACCCTATTAAAGAGAGAAAGACAGATAAATTAGGGCTCACATGAAGCTATACAAAATATAGCAATTAAACAATGAGACAACAAAGTCATGAGCCCCAAAGACAAATTTTCTAAAAGGAAAAGAGATAAAACATACCTTAATCATAAAATGGAAAATAGATATAAAGAAGACCCATAAACAAAATATTGATGGCAAGAAGTCCGTCCTTATGATCGAGAGTAAAAGTAAAAGTAAAACATCCCTCCTCCAGATCACTAATAAGGAAAATTATCTCCATCCAGCAGGTTAGAAAAACAAGAAACACCTTACCATTAATAGTGGAAATAGCAGAAGTAGTAAGACCCCAAATAAGTTTAGGGTAATTAATCCAGCAGCAGATGCCACAGGATCATAAATAACCGTAAAGGGGAATTAGAAGATGCATCAAAACTCAGAAATAACACTAAATAGAAGTTGGTCATGTTAAATAGGTAATACAACAAAGCAAAATAGATGAATTAATTGAGGTAAGGGAGTCTAAGATTGTCCAAATTAACCAAACCATAAATTTTTAGGTAGTGTAAGTTGATCAAAGAATTTTATGCCATCTAATCTAGCACCCGTGATTAGCAAGGTAATCAACACATGCATTACCTTCACGCCATACATGAGTGATTTTAAAATAGAGTTGAGAAAGGAGAGCTCTAGTTTGCTTGAGAAGGTAGTACAATTATGTATTGCCCATTTTGGTGGAAGTCAAAAGATCAATCAAGAATGTGGGCATCCACCTCAATCCAAATATTGAGCCAACCTTTTGAAGGCAAATCTCAATAGCTTTGTAACCGCCATTAGCTCAAAGAAAGAATGAGCAAGTATTAAGGGGTAAGCAAAAGCACATAAGACTTATTAAGGTTTCTAAAATGCCACCAGTAGAAGCATTTTGAAACAGAGCCATCAAGTTAATTTTAATAGTATTAGCATGAGGTTTTACCCAATAAACAATCTTGTCATCTTTACAGCTGGATCCACAAGTTAAAACCCCACAAATTTACAACCTTTGAATTGATTGTAGTTAATTAAATTGGCATTAAACAAGTCATAATTTATTTTTTAATTCTAGCAATTATCCTCATATGGTTCATAGGAATCCCACAATATTTTGCATCATTTCTGTCCATCCATATGAACCAAATAAGAGTGATAGCAGTTATGACTTTAATGTGGCCTTTAATAGTGTTTTCAAAATAAACTTCAAGAAGTTGGTATAAAGTTAAGGAGCCATTGAATTTGACAATGTTAAAGAGATCATCATACCAAATCCAAAGTTTGGAAGCCTCCATTAACAAATACATGATTCACATTCTCAATGTGAAAGCAACAATAGCATTTTGAAGGTAAGTAAAAACCTTTACCCCACATCAAGGAGTCAACAGGATGAAGTTTTTCAAAATATGCCAAGTAGAACAAGAATAAGAAATAGAATAGTGTTATTCCAAAGTTTAAAAAAAACACATTGGAGAAATCATGAGCTTTCTTTAATATGAATCCAAACATTTTAAGGTTGAAATCACCATTTTGGGAAAGCTTAAAAAAGGATCCGATCATGATTGCTAGGAATGATAGGAATAATAGTAAGCTTTTTAAAAGAGAGAAAGGAATATAATCAGGAAGCTTACTATTGTTCCACATATTATTCTCAAAAGAGTTCACTTTAATAGCAGCAGTGGTGTGGTAGAAAGTAATTCATCAATGGACCCACCTCTGATCCAGTTATATTGCCAAAAGAAAGAGGTTCCAGAGTTAATCCCCCAAGAGATTAAGGATTTCTCTTCTCATTTGATGGAACAAAGTTTTTTCCATACAGGAGAGTCTCCCACTTTATAGGAGAAAATGAGAGGGTGCTTACCGGCAATCATGAAATTAGCCCAAAGACTATTGCTCCTAAAATTCCACCAAAGTTTATAGAAAAAGTAGTGATAGTTTCCTGATTTTACATCCAAACACACCTTCAAGAGTGCCACAGCTTTTATACCAAGAGGTCCAATGCATTCTTTTAGTAGAATTGTTAGAACCCCAGAAGAATTTGTTAAGGAGGTGTTCAATTCTGTTAATGGTAGACACAATGGTTTGAATGAGATATAAAGGCATGGAGTTACTCTTAATCAAAGTGAGCCTACCAAAAAATGAGAGTAAATGAAATTCCCAAACAAAAAATTTTATTAGAGATTTTTTGATTAACTCATCAAAGATGTGATCTTTTCTCGACCTTTAAAAAAGTGAGCACCAAGATATTTAATAGAAGTTTGTTTTGAAAATTAGTAATTCTCAAGATTTGGTGATCCTATTACTAGATTTTAGAGGAAGGAATGAAACAACTTTTACCTTCATTAAGAAAGAGACCACTTTCATTACAAATTTATTTAAAAGATTCTTAATAGTTTTAATGTGATGAATAGAGGCATTGCAAAAGATTATGAAGTCATCAAGAAAACTAAGAGAGAGTGAAGACCACCTTGAGTTCTAAAAAATATGCTAGATTATTGTTGAAAAGATCATTAAGACTCAAAGATATTCAACATCAATAATAAAAAGAGAGGGAGGGGATCTCCTTGTCTCAAACCATGCATAGAAGGGAAAAACTTAGGGACTCACCATTCATGATAACGAGAACCAAACATTGGTAATACAATTTTAATGAGATGGATAAAAGAGTAAGAAAACCAAACAAATGAAGAATTTGGAAGAGAAAATTCCAAGAGAGGTTGTCAAAAGCTTTAGAGATGTCCAATTTGAAAAGGATGTTACCACTGTAGAAGCATCAATGTCATGAATCGCCTCTCAAGAAGAATGTCGATATAGCTCTACCTTTAACAAACCAGCTTGGGGAAATAATTTTAGGCAGCAAATGACAATAGCTTAATTTAGCAATGAGTTTATGAAAGATGAAAAGAAGGTCGATAGGTCAAATCACCCCAAGATTCAGGATTATTAATTTTGGGAATGAGAACAATGGAAGTGCTAGAAAAATATCTAGGTAAAGGATTGCAATCAAATAAATCAATGACAACATCGACAAGGTTAGACTTAATAATAGGCCAATAATGCTGAAAAAATTGAGTCATGTAGCCATCGTACAAGAACATAATCGGTTCATGCTATTAAGAATACTACTAATCAGGACGATGCATTAAGCAAGTGGTTATTCATCATTAATAATTGTTGAGGGAATCGTGTGAGAGTTGGAGAGAGCTTCTAAAGAAAGGGTTGTTGTTTAATAAGTTTTAAAATGATGTATGACAAAAATCTTTAATATCATTATTATCGGATCCACCGTTATCATTTTAATTTTTTAATAGAGTTTAAGGCTTTCTTTTTTGAAAAGAGCATGGAAGTACCTAGTATTTCAGTCACCATCGAATATGTTTGCTAGCCTTTGCCGCTAGTTTTCCTCCATATTCGATATTAACCAAGTTATCTTTGGCATCATTCAACTCCTCAAGTTTAGTAGAATCAGCCAAAATGACATCTTCAAGAGAACAAACTAATTGTTCCATATTTTGATATTGATAAAAGATTTTAAAATGATGCTTGTTCCACCAATTTAGGTTTTGTTTAAGCCTTTAAGCTTAAGCCAGGCCAATCATGCCCTTAACAATTATCTGATGAAGAGGAGCCATCCTTAATGGATACAACATTGATGAAATCAATGTTGGATCCACATATTTTGGAATCTAAGAGTGGGGAGGGTAATCTATTGAGGATTTTGATAGAAATCGAGCATGGTCGACAAAGTTTTGCTCAAATGTTCAATGTAAGTCCATTGATTGATCCAAAGAGAATTAAAGAGTCCTATCAAGCCGCCAGAGTCTATAGTTATGCCATGTATAATTCAACCCAAAGCCAATATCATCGATTGCAATCAAGAATCATATTAGAAAATCTTCCATGGAATGAATGTTAGAGAGCAACCTCCCCTTCTTTTCGAGGAAGAGATAATAGTGTTAAAAATCACCCCAACCAACTGGTTTGTACCGAGGAGGCAAAGGTTTTAAGTTATCCCAAAGGATGTTCCTACCACTCTATTACAAGAAGCATAAATAAAGGAACCTAGAACAAAAAAAAAATCACCCAATGAGATGTGGACATTAACCAATTGTTGAAGATCATCAAGGATAGATATGTTGACTAAATTATTCCAAAACACCAAATTTTATTGCTACTATTATAAAAGAAATTTTGAAAGCCAATGTTCTAAAGAACATGGTTGATCTTAGAAGAGTGTATGAATGGTTCAATACAAACAAGTAAGGCTATGTTATGAAATGACAAAGACTTCTAATATATGGACAATGAGAGTCCCAATAACATTCCAAATAAGAAATTGATCATAATAAAATAAGAAAAGAAAGGAAAAGAGATAACTAAAGAAATAAAAGAAAGAAGAAAAGGAAACTAGAAACAATTATTTATGGAAGTTAGAGAAGATCTAGTATTCTAGTGTTATTAGTGAACATTCTAGCTTTAAGATTTTTTTTTAAAATAGTTTGAAAAGGTCTGTCCAAAGTATCCAAAAAATCATATCTGAGATAGCCTATATCACCAAAGCATTTCTAATGGTAATTTCCTTCTTCAATGTTGAATTAAGCTAAAAAAGGGTTATCATGGTATCACAAGAGTAGGAGAGGAGAGGTTGTGAAGCCATTAATAGCATGATTTCATTCTCAATTTTAGAATTAGTTTTCATTTTGTTCATCATCAAAGGATCAAATTTTAGATTTTGTTCTTCATCAAAGGATCAACAAAATTTGTTTTTAGATTTTGATCCAACCTAAAATTTCCATTCAAATCACCACTAAGGTTCATATGAGTCTCCTTGAGTTCACTAGCCAAAAGGGGTAGGTTGTCAAGGTATTTTGAGGAGCCAAATTATTATAATTAGAAAATGATAATTTATCATTAGCCTCCTCATGAACCTCATAAACATTATTTTAACATGCTCATTGCTCCAATAAAAGCTGGATAGAAAAGGAGTAGGGTAGGGTGGATTCCATTTTGAGGGACTTTAGGCACATAAGAAAAAAATTTACTAATTTTTCATTTGATAGATAGGATTAGGATCCAGCAATTTGTTCTTTTAGTTGAGGATGCAACACATCGAATGATCATGGCCATGAATCTTACAATGTGTGCAAAAAATAGGAAAATTCTCAAATTCAACTTTTGATTATAACCAACTAGAGCCAAACTTCTTTAGGATGCTTTTAGTGATATGAATTTCAACCAAAATATGAGCAAAGAGGTCATGATCTACAACGGTTTGATCAATTTGAAGAGGTCCAAAGAGAGCCCCAACCAAAAGAGAACTTGATGTGTAACATAATGTATTCTCATATTAGGAAGAGCTAGCCATATAGGAACATTGGAAATTCCTCTTTATATCAAAAGAGGAGACCATTTCAAGGCATTTGACAATTAAAAACAAAGTAAGAGCGACGTGCAAAAACTCTTGAATAATCTAAGTCATTAGAGAGCTGAGTTAAAATATGCCTTGGATCAATCAATCCGATAGTGAAAACACCTAAAAGTTTAAGACTATGGAAAAATGATTGGATGTTATCAAGAGTTGGCAATGTAAGAAAATTTACCAACTAATGAAAATTCAAAGCTTCAACTTTTCCACATCTAGATCCGAGCACATAATAAATAGTATCCCATGAAAGGAGGTCGAGATCAAATTCACTGAAGCATTAGGTGAAAGGTTCTTACCAGATAATGTGTCCTTAAATGACTTAATTGCATCCAGAGTAGCGAATAATTTTGGATCCACAATTCCATGTAAATCGGATGCCCTAACCGACGCCTCCAAGATGGATAAGCTCGATTGCATGAAAAGCGGCTCCTCCGCCATTGAAAGAGCAAAGGGAAAATCACATTAGAGGCCAATCGAGATAAACAATCAAAAGATCGATCGGAATGATCGAATGGCTTGGCCAAGGAAAATGTTAGAAAGGGAAAATGTGTTGGTTTGTGGTTTAGGTTTTAGGGTTTAGGGTTTAGGGCCTTTAGGTTAGTTTTAGGTTTAGGGTTGAGGGTTTAAGGTTTAGGATTTTAGGTTTAGTTTTTTTTTTAAATTTAAGAACTAGTTTTGGTTTAATTATTTTAATTAGTTTATTTGTTTATTTTAGGTTATTTTATTTTATATTTTTTTATTTAGGTTAATTTTATTTATATTTAATTTAGTTTATTTATTTTAGGTTCATTTATTCTAGTTTATGTTTTCTATTTTAGTTTATTTTCTGGTTTAGTTTATTTTAGTTGAAATTTTTTTTATTTTTAGGTTTAAGTTTTATTTTAATTTTTTTAGTTTAGGTTTTAATTATATTTTTTGGTTTTAGGTTTATTTTTTTTTTTTAGTTTTATTTTATTTTAGTTTTATTAATTTCATTTTATTTTATTTATTTATTTTTATTTTAGGTTTATGTTTTTTTAGTTTAGGGTTTAGTTTTATTTTATTTTTACTTTCACATTTTATTTTTGGTAAATTTTTATTAGGTTTTTTATTTAATTTTTATTTTATTTTATTATAGGTTTCTTTTATTTTTATTTTATGTTTAGTTTTTATTTTATCTAGGTTTTTTATTTTTTAGTTTAGTTTAGGTTTATTTATTTATTTATTTTTAGCTTAGTTTTTATTTTTATTTTATTTTATGTTTAAGTTTATGTTTAGGTTTAAGTTCATGTTTAGGTTTTAGTTTATGTTTTTATTTTATTTGATTTTTTTATTTTATTTTGGTTTAGGTTTATTTATTTATTTTAGTTTTTATTTATTTAGTTTAAGTTTATGTTTTTATTTAGGGTTTTGGGTTTAGCATTTAGTTTAATGTCTGTGGTTTAGGTTTAGGTTTTATTTAAGTTTAGTTTGTTTAGGGTTTGTGTATGTTTTTTAGTAGAGAATAAATTCATATTCAATATTTCTTCTTTTGTTTTCATCAACCAAGTTGCACCCCAAGTTTTCTAAGACACAAACGATGACATAGATAAAAAACAAGCACCCATAGAGCAAATCAAAAACCATAGATAAGTAGAAATGTCTCTACTTTAAAGACACAATTCCATAAGCAGATCGATTCTCAATTCTCAAGTTCCCATCCACCGGCCTCTCGAGTATGATCCGCCATCATATCTCAGATCTCTCCCTCCGCCACCACCACAGTTGTAACCTCCATCGCTCCTCCACCTCCATAACCACCACTACTCTGACCACCACCTCCATATCCACCAGCACCTCTAGATCTCCCACCGCCACTGCGATAACCGCCGCCTTTGCCTTCGCCTCCACCCAGATCTAGACTGAGCTTGGTTGATGGTGATGTTCTTGCCATCAAGGTCTTGCCCATTCTTAGGGTTTAGGTTTATTTGGTTTTAGGGTTTAGGTTTATTTTTTAATTTATTTTGTTACTTTAGGTTTAGGTTTAGGGTTGGGTTGTGGGTTAGGTTAGGGTTTAGGGTTTAGAGTTAGATTGTTATGGTTAGGGTTTAGGGTTTAGGGTTTAGTGTTAGGGTTTAGGGCTAAGGTTTAGGGTTAGGGTTGGGTTTAACATTTAGGGTTTAGGGTTTAGGGTTTCAGTTTAGGGTTAGTTTTAGGTTTTTTTATTACAAAAGGTAGGTTTAGGTTTATTTAGTTTATTTTTTATTTAGTTTAGTTTTTTTATTTTTTTATTTTTATTTAGTTTAGTTTATTTATTTTAGTTTAGGTTTTATTTTAGTTTTTTTTTTTTAGGTTTAGGTTTATGTTTATTTTTAGTTTATTTTATTTTAATTTTTGTTTATGTTTTATTTTTATTTTAGGTTTAGGTTTAGGTCTATTTTGTTTTTTTTAGGTTTAGGTATAGTTTTTTTAGTTTATTTTATTTTATTTAGTTTAGGGTTTAGGTTTAGTTTATTTTGTTTAGGTTTATTTAATTTATTTTAGTTTATTTTAATTTAGTTTTATTTAATTATATTTATTTTGGGTTTATGTTTTTTTTAGTTTAGGGTTTAGGTTTTATTTTTTTCAATTTTTAGGTTTTATTTTTTAGGTTTAGGTTTTTATTTAGTTATTATTCTATTTTAGGTTTATTTTATTTTTATTTTATGTTTAGAGGTTTTTTTAGTCTTATTTTATTTTTTTACTTTAATTTAGGTTTTTATTTATTTTATTTTAGTTTATTTCTTTATTTTATTTTATTTTATTTTACATTTTATTTAGGTTTAGGTTTAGGTTTAGTTTAGTTTATTTATTTTATTTTATTTTTATTTTATTTAGGTTTAGGTTTTTTATTTTAGTTTATTTAGGTTTTTTGGGTTTAGGGTTTAGATTTAGGGTTTGGGGGGTTGGTAGGGTTTAGGGTTTGTGGTTTAGTAGGGTTTAGGGTTTAGATTTAGGATTTGTGGTTTAGGTTTAGAGTTTAGTGGATGGGTTTGGGTTTAGGTTTAGGGTTCAGAGTTTAAGGTCTGGTGTTGATGCATTAGTTTAGGATTTAAGGTTTTTGGTATTATTATTTTTAAATAAAGAACAAATTCAAATTCAACATTTCTTCATTTTGATTTCATCAACCAAGTAACACACCAAGTTTTCTAAGACACAAGTGATGACGTAGATAAAAAATGAGCACACATAGAGCAAATCGAAAACCCTAGATAACTAGAACCATCTCAACTATAAAGACATGATTTCATAAGCAATAAATTAGATTGGTCATTCTTTAGTATCTCTAGTTCCCATCAAAACCACCCCGGCCTCTCGAGTAGCATGATCCACCATCATATCCCCAATCTCTCCCTCCGCCATCACCTTAGTCATAACCTCCATCGCTCCTCCCACCTCCATAACCACCACTACACTGACCACCACCTCCGTATCCACCAGCACCTCCAGATCCTCCACCGCAACTATGATAACCATCACCTTTGCCATCACCTCCACTGCCATGTCTAGACTGAGCCTAGTTGATGGCGATGTTCTTGCCAACAAGGTTCTGCCCATTCTTAAGGTTTAGGTTTATTTGGTTTTAGGGTTTAGGTCTATTTTTAAATTTATTTAGTTACTCTAGGTTTCGATTTAGGGTTTTGGGTTTAGGAGTGGTTAGGTAGGTTTGGGGTTAAGGATGCTAGGGTTTAGGTTTTAGGGTTTAGGTTTAGAGTTTAGGTTTAGGAGGGTTTAGGGTTTAGGGTTTAGAGTTAGTTTTAGGCTTTAGGTTTAGGGTTTAGGGTTTAGGATTTAAGTTTAGTGGTTTAGAGTAGAATTTAGGGTATGGTTTAGGGTCAGGTTGTGGTTTAGGGTAGGGTAGGGTTTAGGCTAGGGTAGTTTAGGAGTTTAGTGGTTAGTGGTTTGGGTTTAGGTTTAGGGGCTCAGTTAGGGTTTATGGATTTTTAAAAAAAACAAAGCAAACCAAAAGTGTAGTATTTAGTTTATTTTTTATTTATTTTAATTTATTTTATTTATTTAGGTTTATTTTATTTTTGATTAGTTTAGTTTTATTTCATTTTAGGTTTTTTTTATTTTAGTTTATTTTTGGTTTAGGTTTAGTTTATATTTTTTAGTTGATTTTATTTTTTTATTTTTTATTTTATTTTTAGGTTTAGGTTTTATTTTATTTTTATTTTAGGTTTAGGTTTTATTTATTTTTTTCTTGGTTTTTTATTTTAGTTTTTATTTTAGTTTAGTTTAGTTTATTTTTTTACTTAATTTTATTTAGGGTTTAGGTTTAGGTTTAGGTTTAGTTTATTTTTAGGTTTAGGTTTTATTTATATTTTATTAGTTTATTTAGTTTAGTTTAGTTTAGGTTTATTTTATTTTATTTTAGGTTTAGATTTTAATTTTAGTTTAGGGTTTTACATTTTTTATTTATTTTATTTTTAGGTTTATTTAGTGAGGTTTAGTTTTAGTTTTGGGTTTAGTGTTAGGATTGTTTTTTGAGGGTTTAGGGTTTAGGAGTTTAGGTTTTGGTTTTGGTTTTGTTGGGTTTAGGTTTTAGGTTTTTTAGGGTTTAGGTTGGGTTTAGGTTTAGGCTTAGTTTAGGTTTAGGATTTAGGGTTTAGGTTTTAGGTCTAGGGTTCAAGTTTTAGTTAGGTTTAGGTTTGGTTTTTTTTTTTAACAGAGAACAAATTCAGATTCAACATTTCTTCTTTTCGATTTCATCAACCAAGTAACACACCAAGTTTTCTAAGACATAAGCGATGATATAGATAAAAAATGAGCACACATAGAGCAAATCAAAAACCCTAGATAACTAGAATCATCTCTAGTGTAAAGACACAGTTCCATAAGTAGCTGATCGGATCGTTCTTAATTTCTCTAGTTCTAACCACCTTCCTCTCGAGTAGTGCCATCCACCATCATATCCCCGACCTCTCTCTCCGCCACCACCATGATTGAAACCTCTGACCCTTTTCCTGCTTCCATAATCACCATTACTCTGACCACCACCTCCATATCCACCAACACCTCCAGATCCCCCACCGCCAATGCGTTAATCACTCTTACCAGATTTAGACTGAGCCTGGTTGACGGTGATGTTCTTGCTATCAAGGTTCTATCCATTCTTAGGGTTTAAGTTTATTATTTTTTAAGGTTTCAGTTTCTTTTTTAAATTTATTTAGTTACTTTAGGTTTAGGTTTAGGGTTTGGGGTTTAGGGTTAGGGTTTAGGGTTTAGGGTTTAGGGTTTAGGGTTTAGGGTTTATGGTTTAGAGTTTAGAGTTTTAGTTTAGGGTTTTAGGGTTTGGTTAGGGTTTAGGGTTTGGGGTAGGTTTGGGTTTTAGGGTTAGGTTTAGGGTTTAGGGTTTATGATTTAGGGTAGGTTTAGGGTTTAAAGTTTTTTTTAAAAAAATTAAGTAAACTAGGTTTAGTTTAATTAGTTTAATTTTTTATTTATTTTATTTTATTTTATTTATATTTTTTATTTAGGTTTTATTTTTTATTTTATTTAGTTTTGGTTTATTTTTTTTAGTTTATTTATTTTAGTTTTTTTTATTTTAGTTTATTTTTTTTAGGTTTAGTTTAGTTTATGTTTATTTTAGTTTAGTTTTATTTTATTTTAATTTTAGGTTTATTTTATTTTATTTTAGGTTTAGGTTTAGGTTTTTATTTTATTATTTTAGGTTTAGGTTTTAGGTTTTATTTCAGGTTTATTTTTTATTTTATTTTTAGTTTAGTTTAAGTTTATTTTAGTTTATTTAATTTATTTAGGTTTAGGTTTTTTTTATTTAGGTTTAGTTTAATTTTATTTTATTTATTTTATTTTATTTTAGTTTTATTTTATTTAATTTTATTTTAGGTTTATTTTTTTTTTTTAGTTTAGTTTTATTTTTATTTATTTTATTTTTTTTTTATTTTATTTTTTAGGTTTAGGTTTTATTTATTTAGTTAATTTAGGTTTATTTTTATTTAGGTTTATTTATTATTTAGGTTTTATTTAGTTTAGGTTTATTTTATATTTTTTTATTTAGAGTGGGTTAGTTGGTTTATTTAGTTTTAGGTTTAGGTTTAGGTAGGCTTTAGAGGGTTTAGGTTTAGGGTTTAAAGTGGGTTTAGGTAGAGGTCAGGGTTGTGGCCTAGGGAGTTTAAAGGAGGTTTAAGTTTAGAGATTTAGGGTCTGGGTTTAGGGAGGGTTTAGGGAGGTTGGAGTTTAGTAGGGTTTAAGTCTGGTCAGGTCAGGGTTATTAGGGCCTGGTTTATAGGTTTAGGTTTAGGATTGGCCTAGGTTTAGTGTTTAGGGTGGATTTTTTAGGTTATTTAAATCAAAGACATTTTAGTTTTTATTTATATCTAAAAATTATTTATTTTATCTTATTTTTTATTATTATTATATTTTTCTTTTAGTTTATCTTATTTATCTTAGTTTTATCTTTATCTTTATCTTTTAGGCCTAGGTTTAGGTTTAGGGTTTTAGTTATTTATTATAGTTTGGCCTAGGAGCCCAGGGCCTGGGTTTTTAGGGCCCAGGGTTTTAGGGTTTAGGGCCCAGGTTTAGGCAGGGTAGGCCAGGTTTGGATTTAGGGTTTAGGGTTTTTAGGGTCAGGGTTGGGAAGTAGGTTTAGGGTTAGGGTCAGGGTTTAGTTTTAGGTTTAGGGAGGGAGGTTTAGGGTTTAGGGTTGTGGTTGGGGTTTAGGGTTTAGGTTTAGTGTTTAGGGTTGTAGTTTAGGTTTAGGTTTTTGGGTTTAGGTTGGGTTTGTGTTTTAGGTTTAGGGTTAGGGTTTTATTTTTTTTTTATTTTAAGGTTTAAGGTTTAGAGTTTTGGTTTTCTGGTAGGGTTCAAGTTTTAGTTTAGGGTGTTTTTGGTCTTTTTTTTAACAGAGACCAAATTCTGATTCAACATTTCTTCTTTTCGACACCAAGTTTTCTAAGACACAAAATAGATAAAAATGAGCAGATAGCAAATCAAAACCCTAGATAACTAGAATCATCTTTAGTGTAAAGACAGTTCCATAAGTAGATGGCTTCTTCTCCTCCCATCCCCATCGAACCACCCGGCCCACAAGTAGTGGGATCCGCCATCATGTCTCTGATCTCTCCCTCCACCACCACCACTGTAACCTCCATCGCTCCTTCTGCATCCATAACCACCACTGCTCTGACCACCACCTCCATATCCACCAACACCTCCAGATCCCCACCACCACTGATAACCGGCCTCCACTTCACCCTCCTAATCTAGACTGAGTGCTGACGTGATGTTTGTGCCATCAAGGTTACCCATTCTTGGTTTAGGTTTATGTTATTTGGTTTTAGGTTTAGGTTTATTTTATCATATATTTAGTTACTTTAGGATTATGTTTAGGGTTGATTAGGGTTTAGGTTTTAGGTGGGTTTAGGTTTGGTTGAGGTTAGGTAGTTTAGGTTTAGTTTGTGGGTTTATGCTTTAGGTAAGAGTTTAGGTTAGGCTTTAGGGTTTAGGGTTTAGGTTTAGGTTGGTTTTGGGTGTTGTAGGTTTAGTGTTGCAGGATTAGTGGGTTAGGGTTAGTTTAGGGTTTATGGTTTAGGGTTTAGATTTAGGTTTAGTTTTTTTTAAATTAAGTGGCAGTAGGTTTAGTCTTTTAGTATTTTTTATTTTATTTTTTTTAATTTATTTTAATTTATTTATTTTTTATTTTATTTAGGTTTATTTTATTTTATTTAGTTTAGTTTTATTATTTTAGGTTCACTTATTTTAGTTTAGATTTTTTATTTTACTTTATTTTTTAGGTTTAGTTTTAGGTTTAGGTTTATTTTTTAGTTGAGTTTTATTTTTATTTTGTTTTTTAGGTTTAGGTTTTATTTTTTTTACTTTTAGGTTTAGGTGTAGGTTTTTATTTTATTTTTTTAGGTTTATTTTTTATTTTATTTTTGGTTTTGGTTATTTATTTATTTTATTTTTAGGTTTTATTTAGTTTAGGTTTAAATTTTTAGGTTTTAGGGTTTAGGTTTAGAGTTAGTTAGGTTTTAGGGTTTAGGGTTTATGTTTAGGTTTAGGGTTTAGGTTTGTGGTTGGGGGGTTTAGGGTTTTGGAGTTTAGCATTTAGGGTTTTATTTTTATTATATTTTTTAAATTAAGCAAATAGGGTTTACATTTATTTATTTATTTATTTATTATTTATTTTAGTTTATTTTAATTTTAATTTTATTTAGGTTTATTTTTTATTTAGTTTCATTTATTTATTTTAGGTTTATTTATTTTAGTTTATTTTTTTTTTTTAGGTTTAGTTATTTTTAGGTTAGTTTTATTTTATTTTATTTTAGTTTAGGTTTTATTTTCTATTTTAGGTTTAGGTTTTATTTTATCTTTTTATGTTTAGGTTTTAGGTTTTAATTGGGTTTTATTTTAGTATTTTAGATTTAGGTTTTTTTTTTAGTTTATTTTCTTTTTTATTTAGTTTAGGGTTTAGGTTTAGTTTATTTTAGGTTTAGGTTTAGGTTTTATTTATTTTAGCTTAGTTTAGGATTATTTTATTTTGTTTATTTTAGTTTAGATTTTTTTAGTTTTGGGTTTAGGTTTATTTATTTATTTATTTTAGGTTTATTTTTTAGGTTTAGGTTTTATTTGGTTTTATTTTATTTTATTTAAGATTATTTTATTTTATTTTATTTAGTTTTATTTTATTTTATTTTGTTTTTTTTATTTTATTTGGTTTTTTATTTTAGGTTTATTTTACTTTTAGTTTAGTGTTTTATTTATTTTATTTATTTTTTATTTTTTTTTAATTTTAATTTTTTTTTTTAATTTTTTTAGGTTTATAGGTTTATGTTTTTATTTTATTTTATTTTTTTTAATTTTATTTAGGTTTAGGTTTATTTATTTATTTTGTAGGTTTTATTTAGCAGGTATAGTTTTAGTTTTTTTAGGGGGGTTTAGTTTAGGTTTGTGTTAGGTTTGGGGTTTAGGTTTAGGTTGAGTTTGGGGGTTTAGGTTTAGGGTTTAGGTTTTAGGTTTAGGTTTAGGGTTTAGGGTTTAGGGTTTTAGGGTTTAGGATTTTAGGGTTTAGGGTTTTAGGTTTAGGATTTACGATTTTTTTGTAGGGAAATTAGAAAAATTTTATTGCCACAAAGAAAAGGTACAAAGTCCTTAGAGGGGGCAAATCTCACCTCAAAGACTAAGCCTAACTAAACAATAGTTAATGAAAGCAAGCAAAGGAAAATAGAAATAGTAATCCACAAAAGAAAGTCCATGGCAAAGAACTTCCTCGGCTCCTTTTGAAACCAGCACGATCCACCATCAATAGTCTCCCAACCTGTAAAAGAGATATGCAACATGCTTTTAAAGGGATGAGTACAAATAATCAAATAATTAATCAAGCATAAAGAGTAAGAGCAGATAAAAGGAATAAGATAAAGAAAAGGCTCAGGCTCAGTTACAATCGTCTCAAGGAGCAACACTATATGAAAGCATCCAGACTTCAGGTGAAGGGTTACAATTACATATAGCGCTACCAGCCAAAAGATGAAAGAGTGGGAAACATCAAGGCCATCATCGCCAGCATACCTCTTGTAGCATCTTATCTAAGGACGATCATCACATGAACCTACATAAAACTTCAAACAACAAATATAACCTCCAAACACCCAGCACTCAGAGATATTAAGTTCAGTATAATAGATAAGGAGGTAAACCATCAGGATAACACCAGACCAGAGGGAGCACCACCAAAGCCACCACCAAGAATGGATAACAAAATCACTAGGAACAAACATCAGAATATGAGAAAAAGCACTAAATAGAGACAAGACAAAGGCAAAAGAAACACATAGGTGGTAGGATCCTCCATTAAAAGGACATGCAAAGAGCCCAAAGCAATAATAGCCAATCTAACAAAGAAGACTAATAGCAAGAGGGTTAGGAAGGCAACCATCCAAACAGAAAGGGGAAAGGTTTAGCCACAACCCGAAAAAATCCCAGAGAAGAAACAAGAAGAAGAATGATAGAAAGATAAGTTCTCAGATAGTCTCCAAAGGAGCAGAAAATTAAACCAAAATAAATACTCTTTAACCAACCCAAACAACCAATCCAAGCAACCAGAAGGAAGACCACCCCACAAGCGACCATATTAGCCAAGGATACAAGTCATGAAACCCAGAACCATCAGTAAAAAAGCCAACAATAGTCATCCAGTCACAAACATAAAAAATATCCCTGGGGATAGAAACAGTCAATAGCCACTAATCCTAATCTAAGGAAAGGAGAATCCAGTCTAGAAAGATAGAGATAGTAGCCAATGACAGAAAAAGAAAATACCCATTAGGACCAAATACCATCCAACAAACAAAAACAATAGCAAATAAAAACCCAACAAAACCACCATCACCCAAGGCCAAAAAATAGCCCACCAGTAGTCTTCAGCCTGTCCGTTTAGAACAAAAACCAAAACCAAAACCTCAATAATAGGGGAGGACAAACCCATATTCGAAGATATAATGATCCAATTATCCATCCTCAAACTCATCCAAAACAAAAAAATAAAGTAAGGGTAAAGAGTCATAAAAAATAGTTCTCCAAGCTAACAAAGTAAACAAAACCTCAAGGGCACCCAATCCCTCTTAGTAGCAGGGGCAATAACCACATAAACACTGCTAAAAGCCACAATCCGATTATCAAACCCCAACCAAGAAACCCACACCCTAAACAACACACCAAAAACCCAAAAGGACAAGAGTAGGTGAGAAGGGTGAAACTCATGAGAGAATGGACAACCAAAAGCACCATGAATAACCACCCTAATCAGCAAATAACTAGGCAACAAGTCATCCAGCCACTGAACAACCATTCTAGAAAAACTCAAAAAATGACCACCAAAAAAGAGCCAGAACCAAAGGCGTAACAAATCCAGTGAGCAACACCCAAGAAGGGAAAACCCACATCCGACAACACCAAAGAACCAGCCCAACCGTAAAGTCCAAGACAAACAAACTAGGCTGAGAGATCTAACCAATAAAGAGAACCACACCAATCAAGACAAGCAAAACCCAATAGCCTCTCCACTGGTACAAACACATCCACCAGTGTGGGAGAGAAAACAAACCAGAAACCAAAAACTGTAGTAGAAAGAAAAAAGAAAAAGAAAAATAACCCCAACCAATCTAAAAGATAGGAAGAACTCAAACTAGAGAATAATAATAGATTTAGGTGAAGAGAAAACTCAAGACCAAACTAGCAAAGGAAATAACCAATTCTAAGAAAAAACACCACCATAGAGAAAGCCAAAGCCCCAAAGGAAGAAGGAAAAGCTAAAATCCTCTAAGGTAAGGCAATCCAGTTTTATCTAGATTCACAAGACCCCTTAAAAGGAAAGGTATGTCATCATTAGAAAACATTTGCAAACAAGAAGACTTGGCCAGAAAATCAGCACAACAATTGCCTTCCCTATAAATATAAGAAATTTGAAAATCTAGGTTAGCAAGAAGACTCTTAGTATGATTAAGCAAATTGAACACATCAGCATGAACATGTGAATTAGATCTAAGTAAATCTAAAAGAAGGAGAGCATCAACTTCAAACCAAATCTTATGAAAACCTTGTTGTAAACAAATGGAAATTCCATGATGAATGCCTTTAAGTTCAACAAATAAAATAGAACAAGGCTCTAAAGGGTAGCAAAGTAGAAATAACCTTGCCACCATGATCTCTCAAAATCCCACCACAACCATAATAAGAAACCGAGCCATCGTGTTAACTTTAATGTAATGATAATTAGGTTTAATCCAATATATAATTTTGCAGGGAGAGACATTACAAGGAGGAAGGTTAATCCCAAATTTCAAGGCCATAGACTTGTACCCATTAAAATTGGAGTGAGTAAGAAGATTAGCTTTGAAAAGAGACAAAATTTTATATTTGATCTAGCAAGAATGATATGATTATAATTCATAGAATATTACAGTGCTTTACATCATTTCTATCCATCAAAATATACCAAAGAATAGTAATAGCTAATGCAATTTTAACATGACCCTTAGAAGTATGAGAGAATCATGCTTCAAGGAGTTGCATAATAGAAAATGAACCATTAAAGTGGAAGTCTTAAAAATATTATCATACCAGTTCCACATTCTAGCAGTAATAGGGCCATTCACAGAAACATGATCCACACTTTCAATGTGATAGCAACAGTGACATTTAGAGGGTAGCTGGAAACCTTTTTTCAAAAGAGTAGCATCCACAGGATATAATGCTTAAGAATGCACCATGTTAAGATCGAGTGAGAAATAGGGATACTATTATTCCATATTTTTGTAAAAACCAAAGACTCTTGATATTTAAATCTGATAAAATTCTACACATCCTTAAAAACAAAATCTCTAGAAAAAGAAATTTTGAAAAGAATTTTGTCAAGTTCATTAGGGTGAGGGCAAATTTTAAGGATTTTATTGATGATCACATTAGGGACAAGGTTATTCAATTGAGCCACATCCCAATTATTATTAATAATTAACTGATGAACCTTAAGCACCATAGTGGAATGAGTATTGAGAAGGGAATCAATAGAGCCCTGACCAAGCCAATTGTCTTGCCAAAAAAATGAGGAACCAAAATTGATACCCCAAGAAATTAAATTCTCAGCACTCCATTTGATACTACAAAGTCTTCTCCAAATAGGAGAATCCCTAGATTTGAAAGCACTAATGAGGGGGTGTTTGCCCTGACAATATTTAGCATGCATAAACTTTGACCGGTAACTATCTATATTTCTAAAGTTCCACCTTATTTTATAAAAAATAATTAATAGAATCCTCTAAGGTTTTGCAACCCAAGCCACCTTCATTATTAGTACCATAATAGTTATGCCAACTAGCCCAATGTAATCTTTTGGTAGATGTATTAGATCCCCAAAAGAATTTATTAAAAGCCTATTAATCCTTTTAATAATAGAATGGGTATGGACAATAGTAGACAAGAGATACATTGGCAGAGAGCAAAGGGTACTTTTGATCAGGATAAGTCTAGCACCAAAGGGATTAAATGAATCCCAAGAGGAGGTTTTCTTATTTACTTTCTGAATAACTTAATCAAATAAAGAAGACCTTTTTGTGCCTCTCTATAAGAGAGTCCCCAGATACTTGATAGGGATATTTTCATAAAAGAAACTAGTAATATTTCTGATAACATTGATCTTAGATAAGGAGATAGAAGAGCTTGTAAAAAAAAAAACTTTATTAGGATTAATATATTCAAGCCACTCTCCCTACCAAAATGAATTAAGAACTTACATAATTTTTTAATGTAATGAGTGGAGGCATTGCAAAATATAATGGAATCAACAGTGAAGTTAAGGTGAAAAATGGGAAACCCACCAATGGTTCTATAGAACATGTTAGGCATTAAACTAAACATATGCTCAAGACATCTAGAAAGATATTCCACTGCAATAATGAAAAGAGCAAGAGAAAGAGGGTCACCTTGCCTTAGCCCATGATTAGAGGAGAAAAAACCATGCACTCACCATTAAGAAGCATAGAAAACCAAGAATTCTCAATCCCATTCTTAATTAAAGCAATAAATTGATTAGAGAACCCAAATAAAGCCAAAATTTTATATAGGAAAACCCAACCAATATTATTGTAAGCTTTGGAAATGTCAAGCTTAAAAGGGTTTCCACATGAACTTTGGCATTCAAATCATGGATCATCTCTTGAGCTAAAAGTACATTATCAAAATGGATCTCCTTTAACAAAATTGGTTTGATTGGGGGAGATAATTTTAGGGAGCAAGATACTCAATCTTTTAGCCAAAATCTTAGAGATAAGTTTTTTTAAAAGAAAGAGCAAAGGCTAATAGCCTAAAATCACTCCAAACTTTAGGATTGTCTTTTTTAATAATTAAAATAATGGAGGTGCTAGCAAAATATTTGGGAAGGATATGACCCTTAAAAATATCAGGAACTACTTTAATTAGGTCCTCTTTAATGACAATCCAACATTTTTGGAAAAAAAAGGGTAGTATAACCATTAGGCCTAGCCACAGAGTCTTTATTTATATTCTGCAAAATATCAAAATTTCAATCTTAGAAGGTAAGGAAGAAAGCATATTGTTATCCTCATCCAAAATAAAATTAGGAGGAACTTCGCGCCAAGAAATATCATCATAAGCAACATTTTTATTCAGAAGCTCTTTATAAAAAAGGACAACAAACTCAATAAGCTCCTTTTTATCCATACACCAAACTCCATCATTAATTTTAATTTTATGAATATGGTTTATAGCTTTTTTTCTTTTAACCATGACATGGAAATATTTGGTATTGTGATCTCCATCAGAGATCCATTTCATAGAAGCTTTTTTCCACCAATAAGTCTCCTCCATATCTTGAAAACATGTCAACCTATCTTTAGCTTGAGCCAACATCTGAATTTTAGAAGGATCATTAACAACATCTTCCAAAATGATCACCTCATTCTCCATTTTATTAATATCGACAAAATGATTCTTAAAATAATGTTTATTCCACCAAGAAGGGCATTGTTTAAGTATTTTTAATTTGAACCACAATCTCTTCTTCCTAAAAATAGAGTCATCATGATGTAGAGGTTCTCCCGCTACTAGCAACAACATTGAAAAATCTATCATCCATAAGCCACATATTTTGGAAATGAAAAGGGATAGGGAGAAGGATTTGGTAGCATTAAAATTAACATTAATAAGCAAGGAGAATTGTATGATAGGGTTCTGCTTAAGTGCTCCACAGAAATAATGTGGAAAATATTAATCCATGAATGATTAAAAAGAACCCTATCAGGCCTTTGCCATAGTCTATAATTATTCCATGTAAAGTGAGAACCAATAAAGCCAATGTGAGTAAGATGACATTTAAGGATCATGTTATTAAAATATTCCATAGAAAATAATTTAGGAGCATTTCCACAACATTCAGGGAAGTAGATAGTACTAAAATCTCTACCCACAAACCAAGGAGCATCAACAGAAGAAGAAAGACTAATAAGTTTCTCCCAAAGAATGCATCTACCATTTCTATTACAAGAAGCATAAATAAAGGAACCAAAATAACTAAAATTATTATAAGTAGTCTTAACATTCACAACTTGGGATAAATCATCCAAAATCTACATAACATAGGATTATTCCAAAAAAATCCAAATTTTATTGCTAGAGTTAGCAAAAAAATTACTAAAGAGCTAATCATTCTAGCAACATAATAAATGTTAGAAGGAATAATAAATGGTTCCAAGATAGCCAAGAAGGAAATGTTATGAGTACAAACTAAGTTTCTAATTCTATTTCTAATAGAGAGGGTATCAATCCCTCTCACATTCCAAATTAAGAAAGAAACCATTTATTTTGGGCAAGAAGAGCCACATCTAGTAAATTTGGCAAATTAGGAAGTTTGGTTTTAGAGTTTTATTTTTCTTTCTAAAAATAGTTTGGAACTTATTATTCATATCCACTACATCACCATCGAGAGATTATTTAGGGTTGTTTTGGAGAAAATTTGCACATTTAAAGCATCATTGCAAGCCACTTCACCCTCTTCCAAATCATATTAGGTTGAAATGTCAAAATAGAAATCAGTTCAACATTAGAAGAGAGGAGGGGAAAATGATTAGAGCCATTTAAAGCACAAGTGCCCAAGTAATTAGAAGCCTTTTCATTAGTTTCTCTCCATTCAAACCCTCATCTAGATCATATTCTCATCAATTAATGGTGGCATAGAAGTGAATTGAATCATTTGAGATAAAATCATCATCCATAAGTTTCAAAAACATATTATTACCCATATTATTACCAATATTGAGGGCATTCAACTGTATAGAATCATTGAAGGGTAAGGCATCCTTATTAACATGACTGACATCCAAAAATTGATCAGGCTTAAGAACTACAACATTCTCCATAGAAATAGTGGGTGGATCAAGATAATGTCCCCGCCGTAAAGAAATGTCCATAGAAGCAAAATTTTGTGCTTTAACCAAGGGCACCTTAAGGTTGGGATCCAAATTATTATTAACCAATTTTGGTTTCTTAAAGTGAGGGTGAACAAAAATAATGAAAACCCATGACCATGAATTTTACAATGGGAACAAAAAATAAGAAAATTCTCAAATTCCACTATTGCAAATATCCATATTTCTCTAATCCTAGCCAAATTTCCTTAGGAAATTTTTTAGTTATATCCAACTCGACTAAAATCTGAGCAACAAGTAGTATTAGAAGCAAATACCGATCGCTTGAAGAGGATGACTGAACATCGCACCCATAGCAAAAGGAAATTCATGATTAATGAAATGGATGCGCAGATTGGGAAGAGAGATCCAAACTGGAACAATAGGAGATTCCTCTTAAATATCAAAAGAGGCATCCATTTGAACAATCTTATCGACAATTGAAAACAAAATACAAGCAGAAAAAACATGAGAGTAATCCAAATTGTTGGAAAGGATCAATACATGATGGAATCGATCAATCTAATAGAAAAAATTCTAGAGAGTTTCAAGCGATGGAAGAAAGATCGAATATTCTACAAAGTAGGATGATGCAAAGCGAACTTACCCACCAACATAAATTCAAAAGGCCTTTCCTCAACTAAATCAGAACACATTATCATAGATACACCCCAGAAGGAAGTCAAAATAAGCTCGAGAGACTCACCAGTGCAATTAGCCTTACTAGCAAGAACATCCTTGAATGATTTTGAAGTGTGATGGATTTAAGCTAGAAACCCCAAAGAGCCAGAAATAATAGTGGGAGCAGCCAGATTATCAGGATTTCCCCACAGGGAAGTAGAATTCACAACCATGATCAACAATCCATGATGACAATAAATGCCGATCAAACCCACCAAAATGGAAGCAACAAAATTGCCAGAAAAGCCACAAAGGGATGCCCATTGGGAAATGAAATTTGCTAGAGCACAAAGAGAATGGAGGAAAGAGAAGATGCTCGAACAAATGGGTTTCATTTTTATTTAGGGTTTAGGGTTTAGGGTAGGTTTAGGGTTAGGGTTTAGGTTGGGGTTAGGGTTTGGTTTAGGGTTAGGTTTTAGGGTTTAGGTTTTAGGGTTTAGGGTTAGTTTTGGTTTTAGGGTTTAGGGTTTTCAAGTTTAGGGTTTATAGTTAGTTTGGGTAGAGGGGTAGTTAGGGTTTAGGTTTTAGGTTTAGGGTTATTTTATGGTTTAGGATGGTTAGTTTAGGATTTAGGGCTCAAGTTTAGTTTAGTTTTAATTAAACAAACCCAGGTTTAGGTTTATTTAGTTTATTTTAATTTAATTTATTTTATCTTTATTTTATTTATTTATTTTATTTTTTATTTTTATTTTATTTTATTTAGTTTAGGTTTTTTTTATTTAGTTTTGTAGGTTTAGGTTTATATTTTGTTTAGTTTATTTTTTATTTTATTTTTAGGTTTAGGTTTTATTTTATTTTAGTTTTAGGTTTTATTTTATTTTTAGGTTTATGTTTTAGGTTTTATTTTTGGTTTTTTTTTTAGGTTTAGTTTAGGTTTATTTTAGTTTATTTTATTTTATTTAGGTTATTTAGGTTTAGTTTTATTTATTTAGTTTAGGTTTATTTTATTTTATTTTTATTTTTAGGTTTAGTTTTCTTTTAGTTTAGGTTTTGGTTTATTTTTTTTTATTTATTTTTTGGTTTTATTTTAAGGTTTAGGTTTTTATTTAGTTTATATTTTTTTTTTATGGTTTTATGCCACCATCCTTCAAGATCTTTGATGGTAGTGGGAACCAACGATAACACATTGCACACTTTAGATCTGACTGTTGCAACACTATTGGTAGTAACGAACTCCTCTTCCTTCTTTTCATTAGCAGTATGTCAGGTGTTGCATTTGATTAGTACGCCAAACTGCCCAACAATTTGGTGAAGACTTTTGCTGAGTTTGAGCACCTCTTCATCAAGAGGTTTGTTGGAGCTCAACAGAGGGTGATTGTAGGTGACCTCATTGAAGAGAAACAGAAACTCAATGAGTCCCTTGTTGATTACATTCTCAGGTGGCACAACCTGAGCATGAAATGTGAACCATAGTTGTCCGAACAGCATGCCATTGAGATTCTTCTCAAAAATATCCATGGCTTAGTTGCCTTCATGCATAAGGGTTTTATGATCAAAACATTCGAGAAATTAATCAATAAGGCAGCTAGCCTACAAGAGGAAGCCAAACAGTTGCCCTTTCCTAACAAATCATCTAGGCCCAAGCTGTAGAAGGTGTTTGAGAAGAAGCTGGAGAAGGTGGATAGAGGGATGCTAGCTAGAGTTCAGGAGAGACTACGAGCTCAGCCCTCCTTTTATCCACCTCCTCTTCCACCACCTCGCCATCATCGCCACCACAATGACCATTTCCACCACCTCGAACCTCACCAGCAAAGGATATTCATAACCATCGCCATATAGCTACTTTCCATCCTCTCTTGCAAATAGATTGAATAAGCCATATTCATTCAAGAGGGAGATAGTTAGGAAAATCTTTAAGAATCTCTTAAAGAAACTTGACTTTAGTTACCAAAGCCTAAGAGGCGGAGGAAGTGGGCAAGAGCAATGATTTTAACTATTGCCCCTACCACCGCATGTTAAGCCATGTCTTAGAGGATTGTGTCACTTTTAAGGACTAGCTTGAGCACAGCTACAAGTTGGGAGTTATCCCTAAAGAATACTTATTAGACAACCATCCAGTTTAGAGTAATCCTTGGGGATACTTGTGATCCTCTTAAGACTAAAGAAGGTTAGATATCTATATACCAAACCTCTAAGAAGATCATTTCTAAGATCAAGAAGCTTTCCTGGTGCCTAAAATAGCTCAAACCTCCAACACCAAGGAAGGTTTGCTAGTTGCAAAGGATAACTGAGGAGGGTGACAAGAGCAAAGACCATACTTTCCTGGGATAGTCCAAGAGCAACCATCCCAAGTCCAAGATTCTCCACCGCTGTAGCTACCACCTTCTCGCTAGCTCCTCTACCGGAGCATTGTATCTATGAGAGGGCACTAAATTCCTTCCTCCGCTTGCTTTAGTTAATTTCTATTATGTACCTCCACCTGAAGAAGGTTGATTCTAATTATATATTATCTACTTCTAAAGCTCTTGATTTTATTCTATTGAAAGCTCTCTAAGTCTAAATAAAAATAATAGCTCTAGTAGTTTTGATTCTTTCCTTTGATTTAGAGTTAGACTATCCTTCTCTGAATCAATTAGGTTCACCTCTTGAGATTGACTTGGAGTCAACTCTAAGGATCCCATAGGAGAAGCTATGTATGCCATGAGAAGGTATAACTTTCCACAAGCTCATCATTCCAAGAAGTCACAAGTCAATCTACAAGTGGCAAAGTTCTACCTCCTGGTAGCACCTCAGATAAGTGTAAGCAAGTCATTGGTTCCAAGTGAGCAGATAACCCTTGCATAGGATACTCCACCCATGGATATGCTTATGGAGGACCAAGCCATAGTTGATTACAATGTCCTAACTCACCTTAGAAAGTTTCCATCTAAGTTAAGTATATGACACCCTTGTCTTATCCAAAGAGATGAGGGAATATCTAATCAAGGCCTTGATCTAGAGATATGCCTAGCTTAGCTGACCGCTACTTAAGAGGAGGCTTGCCACTCGACATCTTAAGAGTTACATTTGATGAAGACTTACTCTAGACACTGTACCTTCTCTTTACATTACAATGGATGTTGGAAGATAGCATCCAGAGTTCTGCTGACCTGTGTAACAATGAGAAGATCCTTGAGGATCAACATCTCCAAACTCCAAAAAGAAAGAATGATGTTAAAAGGATTCAATGAACAAGGTGAGAGGGCCTTGTGGTATTTATTTTTGGATGTATGTTGGGAGCACCACACATTATAGGGGGTACTTTTGAGGTGATCGATACAACATTGAGGTATGATGTGCAATCTTGAAAGATAGAGGCATCACCCTATAATGGACCTAATCAATACAAGGACTCCTAAGGCATGATGGGTCTTGAATGTACCAGATTTTTCCCTACTTTACATGAATGAATAAAATAGTGTTTATATTAAACTTGGTTCTTGTTCCTATGGAGGCAAGCCTCCATAGTTAATTACTTCTTTGAAAATAAAATTTCTAAAGATTATTCTCGATTAAAGTAGACAATATCATGTCCAAAGATTTCAAGGTTAGACTATCAAAGGATGGAAAATTAATTAGGAAAGTTCAAGGAGAAGACTTATTTTTGGAATCTAAATAAAATAAGTAGGAAATGCTCATGAAAGCCTAGTGTGCATTCTAATCTATCTTATGGTTGGGCTTTATAATTCTGAATTTGAGGAGATTTATATGTTTTGAGTTGAAATTTAATTAGATTACTTATAATCCACCAACACAAGGTTGTGGGAATGCCTAAGAGGTGAGGATTTATGCTCATAGCCTGAAGAAAATAGCTGCCTCAAATCTTAATTCTAGGGAGCTTTAGTACTAGTTAAAGCACGACCTAAATCTAAGCGATAAGTGGACATAAGGGTTTACCTCCATAGAAGAGAATAATTTTCTGACTTCTGGACTTATAACCACCTAGAGTGACCGCTAGTTAACTCCTCCTATGATTTTAAAACCATATAGCTCGGTCTTACGAATTGCAAGATAGCTAGGGCAGTTATTTAATTAGAAAGAGACTAAAGTCCTAAACACACTCCCTAAGAGACTAGACCATGCGTGGTATGAGCATATGACTTAATCTATAGATGAAAAATCTTTTCAAATTTTATTTCATTTTAGACACATCATTTTGATAGGATTTAGGATTTCTTATGCTTAAATGCATGATTAAATAGATTATGGGTCAAATAAACTAGAAGAAGTTATTCTCCACCACAAGGGATGCCCTCACCCATCAAGCATTCCTTTATCATGCAAGGATGGAGATCCTTCATGTTCAAGGGAGAAATAATATGCATGCATGATGTGAAACATACAACCATATAGCTAAGGGGTTGCTAAATCTTTTAATTATCTTATTTATGTCTTAGGCTTTATGATGAGGTTATGAGTTGTTTAAAATTTAGTTATGAGTGATTAGTTGGGTAGAAAAGTTATTTTTATCCTAAGAGCCTAATCATATCCAAGCACACATTAAAGCCTCAATCATTTAAAAAACTATGAAAAGCATGCCATCCTAATGCACAATGTAAACATAACATCAAACAATTATATAAACTATTGTAAAAGAATAAAATGCCATGTGGTGGTAGTCAAGAGAAAAAAGATGGGTACAAGCTCTACCCTTATACAACCTAGAATATTAAAGAATAATTATAATTGTATTAAATGCTTGGGTCTTCTTTCTTCATATCTCCAAATTTAATTTGTCCTTTGATTTGGATGGTGCTTGCTTCAAAATATCTAGGCACCCCAGGCAAAGCCTTCTAGCCACTGCTCATCCTAATCTCCCATAGCACTAATCCTAATTCATATTGCAAAATTACATTTATGTGGGAAAAGTAAATCTAACTACACCTGCAAAATAGAGGTTAGCTAAATATACATATAATCCCAAGTAGTTGTATTTATAATTTGGACTTAGCACTCTACACATGGGTAACTAAGCCCACCTATCCTAACTTGGATTATGATTAAGGATTTAAGCAACTTGCAAAAAGAGCATTCACATTTATTTTTAATCATCCCTTGCAAAAAAACATGATTAGGATAATATTGGCCTATCATCCAGTCTACGAAGCATACACCCTTACATCCAATCTAGAATAATACATCATAAAACAAAACATACATCATATCATACACCATCCTAAGTTAGAGCTAAAAGTGGTGACTTAATTCTAATGTATGTATTAAGGCTTGTGTTAAAGTCTTGTTAGGCATTAGTGTTGTATTTTTTAAGTATAAGGATTCAATTTAACATGAAAGGTTGATTTCACTTGAAGTATTTTAATTGATTTGAGAATTTAAATTTTTGTTTACTTTTGTTTCATTTGATTACACTTAGCAACTAAGTGTTATAAAAAGAGGAAAAGAGGATTTTCCCACTTTCATCCGTACCTTAAGTCACTTTCTAAAGTATATTAATTTGAATTAGTTCTCTTTAGTGAATGGCTTATTAAATGATTTAATTAATCCTAAGTTTAGGTTCACTTTCAATAATCATATTCAAAATGAAAGCCATCGTAAGATTAATTTAATTGAATTACTACCACATGACATATATTAAATCAATCTTTTCCATCACATGTAACATGCATATGATTTAATCCTAAGTGTATCTATACATGTAACATATTTTAGCACACTTAAATGATGAATGTATGTGTATATTTAGAATTTATATTTTATTTGATTGAATTATTTAACCATTTTAATTTAAAACTTTATCCAAATTATTATACAAAAGGACATAAGAATGAAATTAAATAGACATGTGCCATTGTTAAACCAATGGAGGTAGTCAAAATGACCTCCTTAGAGCTAGCTAAAGCCTCATATTCTCGGGATGTCTAGACTATATACCCATTTGCATTCAAACATATGCAAATTTGTATACATGAACATAGGAAGTAAGCTCCAAATCATTTGGATAATTAATTCAACCACTTAGTCAATTATGAATGCATGCAATTTTAATGTAAAATGGGATTTTCATTAACTAATCACATATACATATACATGTACAAAAATATAGGCAAGTATGTGTCATTGTTAAACTAGGGAAGTGAGGTAATCAAATGACCTTGTTGGGGCTAACTAAAGCCTCATATTCCTAGGATGTCTAGACTATATACTTGCTTTTCTTTGACACATATGGATGTATACATAAATGAGGGAAAGAAAACCATGCAAAGATTGTATATATTTTTTGATTGAATCATTTATATATATGAATTAAAGTTCTATCCAAATTCTAATGTTGAAATACATAAGAATGAAATTAAATGGGTATGTGCCATTGTTAAACTAGAGAAGTGAGGTATTCAAATGACCTCCTTGGCTAGCTAAAGCCTCTGTTCTGGATGTCCGACTATATACCCATTACCATTCAATCTTATATAAATCAACACATGAATAGAGGAAAGATAACTCAACATTCATACACTTAAGCTATAAGCACATGCATTTCTTATGTATTTATAACTAGCATCAAAACACATATATTATTCATTTATAAGCTTTTGAAAAATACATTTGGATTTAATTGTGATAATATCCAAGTATATATTAAATTAAATCAACACATGCAAGCTTACATAAAGGAAATCTATTTATTTTTCTTGATTTTAAAAAGATGGATGCATGAATTCAAAATTCATACCAAATTTAACATGATTTGAAAGAGGACAATCAAATATAAGCATGTGATTCATTCAACCAAGTTCTTAAGGATAATCAAATCAAATAAGATTATTTAAAGCAAAGCAAAGCTTCTTTATTAATTAAGTTTTGGATTTGATTTGATTTAAAGAGGAGAAGAGAAATCATCACTTGATGTTTTAAACCCATTCCCACATTAGTGATTTGATTTAATTTAATGAAATGTAATTAAGTTGATTTTATGGGTTAATTCAGTTGAACCCTTAAATAGATGAATTAATTACCTTTACCTATGTCACTTTAAAGTAGTTAATTAAATAATTATGAGCCAAAATGATATGCATTGAAAATAAACTTGGAATGATCTTAGGAAATAAAAAGGCCTAATGTAATTTGCTCATGATTAATAGTTAATTAGATTAAGGGACTTAATTAATTACATTTACTAGTTTCCCACACATGTGGACTAACCATAATTTCATTAAACTCCTTTAGGTTATTAAACACCTAAAGATCTACCCCATGATTTAATTAATTAAGGTCAGATGTGATTATGATTTCAATTTGATTAAGTGATTTAATTAATTAGTTAAATCTTAATTAATTTCATTTTAAAAAAGTGTGAAATGAACTTAGGGAAAGGGGTCCCGACCCTATTCCTTAGTTCACTTACTATTGAACAATGATTAATAAAATTAATTAACCAATTTATTACTATTCATTAGATTAATTAATCATTAATTAACTTAAAAGAGTAGTTAAGGTTTAATTAGTCAATTTTCCTAATTAAGTGAGCAATAAATCTTAAGAAAATCATGGGAGTTAGAGGTCATCCCATTAAATTAACCAATAAAATTTGGGCTTAATTGCTCAAGTAATTAAGGAGTAATTAAGCTAATTAATTTTTAATTAAACCTTAATTACTATTCAAAATTAGTTAAGATCATTTTTAATTAATTCATTTCCAAAATACCTTTAAAATGAGTATTTACTTGCATTTTTATTTATTTATGATTTTTATGATTTTAGAAGTTTTAGGCATTAAAAAATGATTAATTAAGCCTAATTAAAGTCGAATCTTTGGCATGATATGTGGCATCCATGTATGTAGTGGGTTGGTTACTTAAAACTTATCTGACTTAGTGCCTATGTGGCGATGATGAATTTGCTTTTTTGTTTGCCATCCGATCTATGATTGGACAACTATGATTAATCCCATAACTTAATAAGATTAAATCAATTTTATGATCTAATCATGATCCATTTCGCTCATGCAAAATGGCGTGCATGATCTAACATCACATGAGTGAGGGAGAATGGAGTTTGGCTACTGTTGCTCACTTTCCAAGCTTACCCGAGCTCAGATCAACTCCAAAAGGATCCCACACCTTCATGACATTGATCGAAGGGGATCCAATGGTCAAGATTACACGAGATGCAAGTTTTCTTCAAAAAGCTCCAACCCATTTTTGCCTAAGGATAGGTTTTGGAAGCATACCTCACTGGAGCTCAAGACTGGTGACTCGAAGGATTGAGGAAGCTTCATCTAGTGAAGATAAAGCCCTATTGAGAAGCAATTGAATCAATTCCTTGACATTCAAAGGCCATGATGGGAGCTTAGCTTTGATCAAAGTCCCACCTCCAATGCTCGAAGCTTGGGAGATGATTCATTTTGCTCGATGAGGCCTAAGGAAGGTGCATGAAAGTTAATTTGAGTGGAAAAATGGGAAGTTATGTCAAAAATGGGAGTGTCCTATTTTGAGATGGACGGGAATGGCATTTTTTGATCGAGGAATGAGCTTGGGAGCTTAGGGAATGGCTCTAGCGGCTCATCTTGGGTAGCTAGAGCTCTGAGGAATGATTTCTGTGTGTATTTAAGTGAAAATAAGGGGATGTATACCCATTTCATCTTGATTGGATGGTGGATTAGGTTTGGCTTCTAGGCCATCCCACATCTTAGGAGTCATGGGTGGTGGAGGAGGTGAGTTGGCTCCCTTGGTTGAAGGTTTGGACATGGTGCCAGGAAATTATGGGTGTCCTATGGGTTTCAAATGCTCCAAGGGGAGGGTGAGGTGATGTCACCTCCCATGGGTCATGGACCCAACCACCCATTGTTCAGTTGGGCAAGGTCGGTGCCTGGTGGACCATTGGGAGAGTGTCAAGTGTCCAAGGAATGGAAATGACCACTTACATGGATGATTTGTCTCATGTGATGCCCTTGATCGAAGGGTAGAATGATCATTTGGCATTGGATTTGATTTGGGCATATTTGAAATGAGTCAAAAGTGGGTTAGCCCAAATTTCAAGTCAATTGGAGTTGATTTGTTTAGTTTAGCTCAATTTGACTCATTTAGGTCAAATTAGGTTAGGTTAGTCAAGTTGACCACTTGGTCAAATTGGGTCAATCCAAGGGTTGGTCAAGTTCATATGATCATTTGGGATGTTTTTTCTTGGTTTGGTTTAGTTTGGCTTAGATTTGATTTTGGCATGTTTGATATCATTTGGGTCAAATGGGTTAAGTTAACCAATTTGACCAAATTGGCCAAATTGGCTTGGATGATGGGTTGGGTTTAGTTGACTAATTGAAGATTATTGTAGGTTTTGTTTTTAATTAATTTGGTTTTAGTTTTGATTTAGTCCTACTTTAACCATTAGGTTAATTTGGGCTAAGTAGGTCAATTGGGTTCAATTGTGTTCAATCATGGCTTTGGTCAAGTTCAACAATCAATTTGGAATGAACTTGAGCCATTGGTTGTAATCAATTTGGTTTATATTTTGATTTGACCCAAATTATTCTTTTAGGTCAGTTTGGGTCAACTTGGGTCAAGAGGGCCAATTGGGTTTGGTTTGACTCAATTGAAGGTCAAGTCATATTCAAATATTGATTTTGATTTGGTATGAATCATTGTTTCAAGGGATTTGGCTTAGGTTTGGCTAGTTTGGGTTCATATGGGTTAAGGGGTTGACTTGGTCAAATGTTCAAGTTGGCTTGGTTTGACCCAATTTGTGATAATTGATCAACCTAGGGTGATCAACAATCATGATGGGAGGTTTTTATGGGCTTGGTTCAATCCAATTTGGGTAGGATTAGAACTTGGCTCAAATATGTCAAATTGTCCACTTTGGGTCAAGTGGACCAATTGGGTTTAGTTGGCTTGATTTTGGGTTGAGTTTATATATGGATTTGGGATTGATATATAAAGTTGGCTTGGATTTGAATGGGTTTTGGTTCATTTGAACATTTCAAGTCAAAAGGG
This sequence comes from Cymbidium sinense, assembly GCA_021442155.1. NCBI lineage: Eukaryota > Viridiplantae > Streptophyta > Magnoliopsida > Asparagales > Orchidaceae > Cymbidium > Cymbidium sinense. The sequence continues at coordinate 156,910,683 of CM038214.1, forward strand.
TTAAGTTGGGTTTGACTTGGGTAGCTTTTTGTTTGGCTTGATGATTGTAGATTTCATTTATATTTGTGAATATGATTTAAGGTATGATTGATTCATGAGAAAATTAATTGAATTTGGGTTTTGGAATGAAGGAATTTGGCTAAGTCCATGGAGTTGGGTCATGTGGCTTAGGTTTGGATTTTGATTTGGTTTGATTTAGTTTTGATGATTTAAATGTATATTTCATTTAAATTTGTGAAGATGATTGAAAATATGATTGATTTATAAGAAAATCAATTGAGTTTGACTTGATTTGGATTAATATTTAGCTAGGTCCATGGGATAGGTCATATGGCTTAGGAATGGGTTTGATATAATTTGATTTAGTTTTGATCATTTGAATATAGATTTGATTTATATTTAGGAAGATGATTGAAGATATAAATTGATTATGAGAAAATCAATTGATTTTGGATTGATTTGGATTAAGATTTGGCTAAGTCCATGGGATAGGTCATATGGCTTAAGAAGGGTTACAAGTTTGGATTTGATCATGGGCTTCAATCATTTGGTTTTAAAAATTTTGGTTTGGATTTTGATTTGAATTTGATGTTTGAATTGAACTTGAGGTTTGGCTTGAGAAGGTGAACATGGTTGATCTTAATCCCTAAGGCATAACCTAATCATATGGTTAACTCTTCTAAGTCTTTAGGCTTAGGTTAAGTGTTTACCTAATTGTTAGAAGTGTCTTATGACTAGGAAATCTTAGTGTCTAGAAGACTCCTAAGTCTAAGATGGGAAGATTGAATTTGCACTCCAAAAGTGAGGTCAATAGGCCTTAGGCTCCATAGTGTTGCCTTGGAGATAGATGATTGGAAGACCGAAGCCAAGTTTCACATTATAGACTTGGATACATCTTTCAACGCTTTGCTTGGGAGACCATCATACATGAGAACAACATAGTTCCATCCTCTCTACATCGGTGTATGAAGTTCATGAGAGGTGGGATCCTCTACTGTGTCAAAGGAGATCTAAAGCCATTTATGGTTCATGAGGTCGGCATATATGAGGATGTGGCTTACTACCTCCCTCAAAATCAACAAGTCTATTCTCACAAACTTGGCCAAAGTTTAAAAATAAAAGAAAAAGAAAAAAAATAAAAAAGAAAGATAAAAAAAGGAAAGAAAAGAGAAAATGAAAAAAAAAGGGAGCGAAAATAGACTTGGAGGTGGAAGTGGAGTCTGACATTAGATTCAACCCATGATTCTTTATTCTATTCGAACATATGGGTAGGACAACTTGACCTCCACCAGGTAGAGGAAGTCCTAGGGGTGGAAAACCTCCTTATTGGCCACCCAATAGAAGATATGTCCCAGCTACTAGGAGTACACCTGCTATCCATATAGAATCTAGTTCATAGGATGAGCCTTACCATTACATGCCACGCCTCTTCTCAGTAAATTCCCTTGAGTGATACTTGAGCCGATAGCGATGAAGACCGGCTCCAAAAGCAAAGCATATGTATCAAGTCTATATGTGAAAGCTAGAAATCGTTGGGAACCTTGGCTCGAACCCCACTTTCCTCTCAAAAACCATAGGGTTTGGTAGTTAAGGAAGCCCCTAAGTCATCCATAGGTGTGAAGACTTAGAGGTTCTTTCTGTGAGCATCATCCTTAAGTCAAGAAGTTAATGTAGAACTTGAGAATGATTCATACAAAGATTTAATAGAATTATCATTTGATTGGTACTTGCCTTCTGTTCATAATTTAACAAAGAATGGGTTAATCCCACATACTTGGTCAAAGCACAGGTCAGACTACTTCGAAAGAATATGGAAGAACAAATGCAAAAGCTATCAATCAAGATCGAGACTAGGATTCTGTATGGTCCAACAATGATGATTACTACTTAGTCATCACCAATCATTTAGAATCGATATGTTCTTTTCAAATCATATTAACTTATATGAGGAGATGTTCTTAGAAACCGATGATCCATGATTTTGAAGTCAAGATGCACCCATAGTTCAAGAAGAGATCAAGTTAACCATCGAAGCTCTAGAAATTAACTTAGAACTAAAGAAGATCCATGCCCTACATTCTTTGTTGATTGAAATTGAAACCAATGACTTAGTTAGGCTATTGATTAAGTTTAAGGACTACTTTGCATGGAGTTATGAAGAGGTTCCTGGATTGCCTCCTAATGTAGTAGTCAATAAACTAGTAATAGAGTCTACTGCTTACCCTATCAAGAAAGCTCCTAGATGTATCCAATTAGACATAGAACAATAAGTCATTTATGAAGTCAAGAAATTGATCGATGTTGGCTTCATCCAGGAAGAAAAAGACCCTACTTGGTTAGCCAACATTGTCCCAGTTAAGAAAAAGAATGGCCAAATTTACATATGCATATAGATTTAAATAAGGGATGTCCAAAAGATGAATTTCCACTACCAATCTCAGAGCTGATGGTGGACATTGCCTCATCTCATGCAATCTTATCTTTCATGGATGGCTCATCTGGATATAACCAAATAACTATGGCCTCTAAAGATGAAAGAAACACTACTTCGATAAGAATCTATTGCTATAAGGTCATTCCTTTCAGCCTTAAAATGTCGCTACATACTAGCGCTATGACTCAATCTTCAAAAACTCATTCATCATTGAAAGTGCTATGTCAATGATCTCATAGTCAAAAGTAGAGAAAAGAAAGACCATCTCTTTGACTTGAGAGTTGTTTTGAATACAATTTAACCTCAAAATGAACCCCCCAAGCATTATCTGAGTAGCTTTAGGGAAATTCTTTGTTTATTGTCCACAAGGAATCAAAATTGATCAGAAGAAGTTATATTAGAAATTCCACCCCATAAAAGTTTAACTCAACTCAGATCATTCTAAGGGCGGTTGGTGTATCTATGACGCTTTATATCCAACTTATCGGGAATATGTCAGCCAATCTCAACACTTGTTAAAAAGGATGCCAAGTTTAAGTGGGATGATAAGTGTGAGTATGCCTTCAAAGACATCAAGCATTACCTGATGACATCACCAATTCTAGCAGCCCCTATCCCTAGTAAGCTGCTCATACTTTACACTATTGCATTAGATGACTCCCTTGGTGCTTTGTTAGCCCAAGCCAATGACAAAGGGAAGGAAAATGCACTATACTTCTCAATCATCATCTACCCTATTGAGCTAATTATCCACCCATTGAGAAGCATTGCCTAGCTTTAATCTTTGCATCCCAAAAGCTATAGCACTACATGCTTCCTCATAAGGTAAACTTAATCTTCAGGACCAATCCACTACAGTACCTCATGACACAACCGACACTATCTGGATGCCTGACATGACGGTCATTGATCCTCTCATAATTTGACATTACCTTCATATCCCTCTTTGTAGTGAAAGGATATGCACTAGCAGATTTTTTAGCGGCTGACTCTCTACTATGCCTTCTTCTTGGATTAGCCTTCATGCATTGACTTGGTCGAGTATATTTGAGGTTTAGGATAAGTCCCTTAGTTGCTCCTTCCCTCCTAACTGCTTCAAGTCTAGGTCCAATTTTTCCTCAGGGCTCCCCGCATTGTAGTCACTCTATGTTAGATAGCATATATCCCACCGATGATGGACTATCCCGATGATCAGTTCTGCTTATAAAGTTGTAAGCCTTCACACTTTCTTTCTAGATTGATCTTGGACACCGATAGGCACTTTAGGTTGGTTGGTTCTTACTATGCTAATGGATACACTACTAATGCTCATGGATAAACCTTAGGTTGGTTGGTTCTCGCACCTTAGGATACACCACTCATGGTAGATGTAAGTCTACTATGCTTTCTCCTTGAGTTGGCCACTGTACACCTATAAGCTTTCTTTCCAGGGCTCAGGATAATGCCCCTAGAGGACACCCCTAGCTTTCTTTCCACCATGCTCTTTGGGCACTATATTTGGATCACATCCTTGCAACCCATTTAGACACTACTTGGGTTACTATCAAATTGATAGTTCCTTCCCAAGAACCACCCTTGTGGTTGGAGAATCCATCATGTGGATGTACAAATTCTCCCTTGGTCCAGTAAATCTGAGATAGGTCAAGGCCCACATCTTCTCTGTGGTCCCTTGCACACCAACAGGTCCATGCAAACATATAAACAAAATATATATTCACTATGGATTAGAGGACACCCCTGTACCTTTTCCCAAGCATCTTATCTTTAGGGCAGTGTTAGCAAAACTCCCTATAGGAATTTTCTCATTACTCTTGAGTTGATATAAGTCCTTTGTAGCATTCACTTTGTAGTCTCTCCTAAGTTAGGTTTGATTTGTTGTGCCACCAATAAGTCACCCCAGCGATTGTTCCCTGCTTTAAAAGATGTAAGTCTGCTATGCCTTCTTCCTAGCACAGCCATGCACACTGAAAGGCAACCCCTTAGCCTATACCAAGTAGACTATCTCTTTGGATTTGTAAATCTGAGAAAGGATAAGTCTGATATAGCCCCTTCTTAGCGGGTCCATCGCACACTGACATGGTCCATAATTTAAATCTATCAAATTTGATTGAGCTCACATCCCCAGCTGATATGCCCTTTCAAAATAAAACTAAACCAAACAAACCATATCAAATCACATCAAATTAAGATAAAATTAATCCTGACTACTTTGAGTTGACATAAGTCCCCAAACAGACATTCACAGAAGTCGCCCAGTGTTTGATTTCTGTGCATCCAAAGTCACCTTGTGGTTTTCCTTGCTTTGGAAGATGTAAGTCCGCTAAGCCTTCTTCCCAAAGCATTGCACATCAAAGGCAACCCCTTAGATTAGCTAGCTCACCTCCCGTAGACTATCCTTGGATTTGTAAACCCCGAGGTAGGTCAAGGTCGATATAGCCTTCTTAGTGAGTCCATTGCACACTTACATGGTCCATACATTAACTGATTAAATTAAACCCAATTAATTTTCCCAATGGAGTTAAATCACACCCTTCTCCTCAATGGAGCCCCAAATCATATATAAACAAGTCAAGCAAATAAATCAAATTCAAAACCAACCTCTCCAATGGAGCCAAATTAAACCAACTCCCTCAGTAGAGTTTAAATCAAAGAAATCCAACCAAACTCTTATTGTCAGTGGATACATCCCTAAACAAATCTATGAAATCAAACTCAAATCCCAATCCCAAGTGGATAGCCCAAACCCGCTTCCCTAGTGGAAGGTTCATATACATGATCCCCAGCAGACTCAAGCCCATATCTCTAGTAGATATGCCTCCACATCAATTAAATCAAAACAAATTAAAGTCGATTCAATTTTAATCCCCAACAGATTATAGATTCTTATCCCTAGCGAATCTTCTTTCCACAAGCCATATAATCAAATCAAATTCAAACCTTATCCCCAGAAGATTTTCTTCTTCTAATCCCTCAGAATAGACCCCTCCCATGTCATGTCCAATGCATGTGTGATCCCCTAGCGGATCTCCCTCCACATCCTTAATATGGAATTCTCATCAAATCTTTTTTTTTCATTTATGCACACCTTTAATACTTCATCGAAAAGCATAATAATGTATTCATTCAAATTACATCATCTTAACATTCTAATCAACATTTTATGATTTGTGATGGTGCATGCTCAAACTAACTAAACAATATCATGCTAAACATATTATAGTGTGAATTAACACACAAGATTATATTATAATATATGATGTTATATTATAATTTATTATAATATAATATATTTTCTAACATTACACCTTATTAGAATCACTTAAAAAGAACAAATAACAAAATTTTCAAAATATGAATAATGATCATTTTGATGTAAAATTGTTATTTTTTCTATTATAAATGGTACAAAATAGCATAATTTTTGGTGTTGCTTCTTGGTGTGTGCCATTAAATTTGGCCAAATTCTTCCATCTCAACCTTCAAATTAACATTTTTGAGTTTTGACCCAATGTATTATAACAAAAGTAAAACATACTAAAATGTACAATAAAATTTAGTAACACACCACCACATTCATATATATATATATATATGAAGTTATATTATTATGTACATTATATTTTAATATGCTTTCATATAATATATTATCTTACATTACACCTTAAAATGAATCACTTTAAGCAAAAATTTATAAAATTTGGTTGAAAAATGAACATTTATTTTGGATGCAACTTTCCATTCTTTTGATTAAGTGACACACCATAGCACACCCCAATGATGTTCCCTAAACGTTACCTTAAATTTGGCCAAATCCCATCATCTCAGCCTATAAATTAGTGGTTTTATGAATTATACTAGTACAAACTCTACTACATTATACTATAACCAACTAATATATGCTAAAAAAAATATTAATACACAATAATATGCTATAATGCTTGATGCTACACTATGTTATGGCATCTTATATTATAATACACTATAACATATTATATTATATTTCATATCACATCACAAGTTTGCTTAAAATAAAAAATTAGTCTAAATAATAAAAAACTATATATTTTAGTCATATCACTTACATATTTTAAATTTAAACAATATATTTTGATGCCATGCCTACCTATTATGAATTTTAAATTCCACCATTTTAAAGTCTAAATCAACATTTTTATAAATAATGCTAGTGTAGGATTGACTGCATGATTGTAAAATTCTAAAAGAATTTAAAATGCGAGAATAATATATGATGATATATAATTCTATACTATGCTACAACTTATAATAATTATTTTGAACATAAAATCTTACTTTTTAGACTACAAGTGGTTTAGCACACCTTTGGTACTACAACCTAATTTCCACTTCAAATTTAAGAAATTTCATCATTTGATTTATGATTTATATTAACATAGACAATTGGGCACAATACCATAATATACTAAAATATTTCAAAACATCTTATAACATCTAAAAACACATCACTACATGTTCAAATATATGATGCTACATTATACTATAATATATGATATTATAATATGATTTAGGGTTAGGGTTTAGGGTATTCAAATCTCTAATAGTCAAGGGAAAGTCTCTTGAAGACATTTTCTTTAGCTACCATAACTAGGTTAGGATTAGGTCATTCTTTAGATATGCTCCTAATGGCATCTTTATTCAAGGTTAAAGGTTTAGGGTTTAGGTTTTATGGTCTTAGGATTTAGGGTTTAGGTTTAGGTTTATTTATTTATTGTATTATTAGGTTTTATTTAGTTTAGGTTTTAAGGATTTTAGGGTTTAGGGTTTAGGGTTTAGGATTTTAGGGTTTAGGATTTTGTGTCTAGGGTTTAGGTTTGGGGTTTAGTGTTTAGGGTTTAGGGTTTAAGGTTTTTAGGGTTTAGGGTTTAGGGTTTAGGGTTTAGGGTTTAGGTTTTAAGTTTAGGGTTTAAGTTTTAGTTTAGGGTTTAGGGTTTAAGATTTTTTTTAACAAAGTATAAATTCAGATTCAACATATCTTCTTTTTGATTTTATCAACTAAGTAGCACCACAAGTTTAATAAGACAATATGACATAGATAAAAAATGAGCACCCATAGAGCAAATCAAAAAACCCTAGATAAGTAGAACCATCTCTACTATAAAGACACACCTTACA